>WNWK01017177.1:0-43020 GCA_009830355.1 Cherax destructor | reverse complement strand
ACTGTTATTATTATTATAAGAATACATACGTATTATAATAATAATTATTCTTATAATAATAATTGTTATATTATACGTCGTAGTAGTAGTAGTATTAGTATTAGTATTAGTAGTAGTATTAGTAGTAGTATTAGTAGTAGTATTAGTATTATTATTAGTATTATTATTAGTATTTTTAAAATTTAAAAATTTTTATTATTTTTATTATTATTTTTTATTATTAGAAATTATTTTTTGAAAATTTGTATTAGTATTATTATTAGTATTATTTTTAAGTATTATTATTAGTATTAGTATTATTATTAGTATTATTATTAGTATTATTATTAGTATTATATTAGTATTATTATTAGTATTATTATTAGTATTATTATTAGTATTATTATTAGTATTATTATTAGTATTATTATTAGTATTAGTATTAGTATTATTATTAGTATTATTATTAGTATTATTATTAGTATTAGTATTAGTATTATTATTAGTATTATTATTAGTATTATTATTAGTATTATTATTAGTATTATTATTAGTATTATTATTAGTATTATTATTAGTATTATTATTAGTATTATTATTAGTATTATTATTAGAATTATAATAATACTCTTGCTTACCATTTGGAATTTTTAATCACACAAAAAATAGAAGATTTACTGTTATGCAGACTATTGCATTATTGTAATACTAATTGTACAGATAATGTCAACCCATCTGGACGGGTATTGGACAGTGAAGTCATTTGTTTACTCTTGAACATAGCAAAAAATCAAACATTTCAGCTACTTTGAGCTCAATTTCAAGGTACTTTTCATTGTGAAAGCAATCAAAGTCATATCTATGTCTGTAATATATCTTCCATTTTATCAATTGAGACCAAGAAAATGAGAATACAACCATAAAAACCATACGAAAATATACCGCTAAGGGCCATCTAAGGCTGAGAATTGAACTCAGTTATTTACAGTCAATTTTCTTTCAATTTTGGTGTACATTAAGAAACATCTTTCCATCATACATTGCCCAAGTTTTAATAAGATAGTCCAACAAACAAATGAGGTCCAATTCTCTAGATCAAGAGCAAGAGCCCCTCACCAGCATCAAGGAACCTCCCTTGAGGCCCACTCACATTTGGAAATTTTGCTCGCCTATGGAAGCAAAATATCAACCAATCAATTGCTCGCATCTGGAAAAACTCGCACGTGGATGCACTCGTTAGTAGAGGTTCCACTACATTTGTGTAATAATAATTTTTTAATTGTTAGGTCCAGATGACTCTAGGTTTGTAATTGTCAAACATATTTTTTAATATTAATGTGTTTCTGTGTAAGTAATATTATAATTACTGCTAAGCCCAGATGGGGCTAGGATTGTAATTACCATACATAACTGTGAAATTGCTAAGCCCAGATGGGGGCTAGGATTGTAATTGCTATATACAGTGGTACCCCAAGTTTTGAACTGCTCTCAACTCGACCAATTATGTAAGTGTAAAATTGTAAGTGCTTTTGTAAGTGTATTTTTGGGAGTCTGAAATGGACTAAACTAATTTACATTACAGTGGTCCCTCGGTTTTCGCCGAAAATTTGTTCCAGAATGCTGCTCAAGTGCCATTACCGAACGAATTTACTTCCTTAAGAAATAATGACATGTAGGTCAGTCTATTTCAGACCCCAAAAAATACACTTGCAACAGCACTTACGAAAATACACTTACATAAATGTTCGAGTTTGGAGATGCACGAAAACCGAGGGACCACTGTATTCCTTATGCGAACAAATTTGTTCGGTAATGGCATTTGTACAGCCTTCTGGAATAAAGAAAGTTCGAAACTCGGGGTACCACTGTATAATCAATTTCCTAAGCTCAAATGGTGCTAGGAATCAAACTTGTGAATTATAATAAAAAAAAACGCTAAAAGTACAAGGGTCATACAGCGGCGCAGGCGATAGTGCAGGATTATAAAGTAGCAAGGGTGGCGTGGACAATAGAGTGAGAGTTAGAAAGGGCTGTGAGGAGTGCTAGAGGAAGGATCATCAAAGTTTATGTAGTAAATCAGTTGGTGTCAAACAGTCAACGAGGAAGTCTGAGTCAAAGGTGGAACTGTCAGCAAGGAGGGAAGATAAAGTAAGAGCGTTAGAGTGGTGATGACGTCAGAGGTAAATTCTGTGTGCCTGTTGATAGACTGGACAGTCCAATTGAATGTGGCAAACTGAAACTGGAACCTGGCAAGCCTCACAGTGGGACAGGGCGCCTCTCCGTAAAATACACGTGAGTAAGACGAGTGTGGCCGATGCAAAAATGGGAGTGTGCAGTCTCCCAACCTCAGCACTGATGACAAGAAGATGGTCAGAAACCATAACTTGGTTTGAAAGAATGTAATTTATGTATACAGTGGACCCCCGGCTAACGTTCATTCCAGATAACGTTATTTTTGGTTAAAGGTTGTTTTTACGGTCAATATTTTTTTCGGTTAGCGGTATTTACTCGGTTAGCGTTACATACAAGACTTGTCTGCCCACTCTGCACTTGCGCGCCTCCTCCCAGGACGCCAGTCCAGCATTGTTTACACTTGAGTGAACAATACCCAGCGTGTTCTTTCAAACATTCACAATACATTTGGTGTCTTTTTTGGTGGTTTATTGATTGTCGCTGTGAAATAAGTCACGGTGGGTCCAAAGAAACTTCCTAATGGCACCCCTGTAGTAGCAGGCATGCAGGGAGTGTAGCATTCATGCAGGGAGCATAGCATTCATGCAGGGAGTGTAGCATTCATGCAGGGAGTGTAGCATTCATGCAGGGAGTGTAGCATTCATGCAGGGAGTGTAGCATTCATGCAGGGAGTGTAGCATTCATGAAAGGAGTGTAGCATTCATGCAGGGAGTGTAGCATTCATGCAGGGAGTGTAGCAATCATGCAGGGAGTGTAGCATTCATGCAGTGAATGTAGCAGGTATGCAGGGAGTGGGGATTCCTCTTCCAAACACTAAGCACTCCCTCACTCCTCCTCCCTATCTTCCAGATGCCAGCAAGTCTCTTCAATAAAGGTAAGTAAATGCTATTTTAAATGTTTATTTCAATATTTATTTATAAATTTTAAATTGTATGTAGTATTTATGTGTGTTTTCTGTATGTAAAACTATAGTTATTCTTTAAAAAATTAATTTTTTGTGAATATTTTTGGATGTCTGGAACGGATTAATTGTATTTACATTATTTCTTATGGGAAATAAGGTTTCGGATAACGATTTTTTCGGGTAAAGGTCTAGCTCCTGGAACGGATTAATAACGTTAGCTGAGGGTCCACTGTACTATTATCAGACCAACATTGTTGCCAATGGTTGCAAAGGTGGTCAGAAATTACAGCAAAATAGTCTGTGAATGGAACACCTCTACAGTCAACCCTCCGTTTTCATGCTTAGTCCATTCCTGAGGGATCAACTAAAACTGAAACACACGAAAACTGAAACCATTTTCCCCATATGAAATAATGGAAATTCAATTAATCCGTTTCAGAAACCCAGAAGTTTGAAAAAAAAAATTGGGGGGGGGGCCTTAACCCTTTGACTGTTTCGGACGTATATATACGTCTTACGAGCCAATGTTTCGGACGTATTTATACGCCTAAATTCTAGCGGCCTCAAATCAAGCAGGAGAAAGCTGGTAGGCCCACATGTGAGAGAATGGGTCTGTGTGGTCAGTGTGCGCAGTATAAAAAAAATCCTGCAGCAAGCAGTACATGAGAAAAAAAAACTCCGACCGTGTTTTTTAATTAAAACGCCGTATTTGAGGTGTATTTTCGTATAGTATTTATGGTTGTATTCTCTTTTTCATGGTCTCATTTGATAGAATGGAAAACATATTACAGTAATAGGGATGATTTTGAATAGTTTCATGATGTAAACGATCTTGAAATTGAGCTCAAAGTAGCGGAAATGTTCGATTTTTGCCAATGTTCAAAAGTAAACAAATCACACCACGCGTCCAATACACATCAACTGGTGAGTCTAATATTCTTTCACAAGTGCACAGATATTATTTATACAGTTTTTACAATAATGCAATAGTCTGCATAACAATAAATCTTCTATTTTTTGTGTGAATAAAAAATCAAAATAGAAAGCATGAGTAATGTAAGAGGAGCCTAAAGACATGACTAATGAACAGATAACATCGTATTTTAGTGCTAGGGATGTCTGCATTGTTTATTCTGGACCCTATTTTGAAATTGACATTTTTTTTATTTTGCATGAAATTGGCGAAATTGCCATTTTCTGACCACTTTATTGGGTAGTTGAAATCGGTAAATTGGTGATTTCTTGTACTCAATCGATAGAACAAATGGAGTTCTAAAGAAATAGCTATGAGTTTGGTCGACTGTCCCAATGGAATTGGCCTAAAATAGGGCTCAAAGTCGGCGAAATCGCCGATGCGTATACGTATATCACTGATATCGCTAAATTTGCGAGAGCGTAGTTCCGTAAGTTTTCAATCAAATTTCAAACTTTTGGTGTCACTACAATCGGGAAAAGATTCTCTATCATTTCATAAGAAAAAATAATTTTTTTTTTTTTCCAAAATTTTCCGACATAGAATGACAGTTTCAGAATGGGGCCTCCGACAGTCAAAGGGTTAAACATAGATTTACATGCACAAATGAATGAACTCAATGTGACACTTATCTTTAATGAAGACTGATGTTGCTGGATGGAAGAGAGGGAGGAGGGGAGAGGGAAGAGAGGCTATTGTTTGGAAGGGGAATCTCCTTCCATAATAATATAATAATAATAATAATAATTTTTATTTCAATGCATGTTACAAGTGTACAATGTTATTGGTAGTTACAAATATAATACAATTATAAAACTGTAATGCAAGGAGAGCCACTGGCATGCCATGGCATTAGGGGCAGTTTATTCTAGAGACTTATTCACTAAGTACTTAATGCTAAAGAAATTGATTGAGTTTATTCTAGTTCTATATTATTTAAATTATTAAATGGTTATACATACTATTTAAAGACAATACAAGAGAAATTGGTTGAGTTTAACCTAGTTGTAGAATTTATTTCAAATTACAGTATGTTGATGCTATACTAGTATAATAACAATACTAGAAATAGTTTTTAGAGTTTCATCTAGGTATATATTTTATTTCAAATTAAGAAAATGATGATACTATAAGATTTTAAATGACAATATGATGATATGAGATTGCAACAAGTGTTTAGGAGGATGAACATATCAAAATGAGATCTTCTTAAGTAAAATAATATTGGGTTTGGAAGTTTGTTACAGTATGAGTATTTAGTATAGGGTGAGTAGGTGACTTTTGAGAAGAGTCTTGAATTGATTTTCCGACAAGGTTAACTTGATATTTACTGGTAATGAATTCCAGATTTTGGGGCCCTTTATGTGCATAGAATTTTTACATTGGTTAGTATGGACTCGGGTATGTCAAATAGTGATCTGTGTCTTGTGTCATGTTGTGGGACCTATTAAAGTTGTTGAGGAGAATTCTGAGCGCAGGGTTAATATTAGCATGTAGAGTTTTATGTATGTAGAAGGCACATGAATAGGTATGAATATTTTTTATGGTGAGTAGTTTTAAGGTTCTGAATATAGGTGGAGTATGCTGTCTAGAGTGGGAATTTGTTATCATCCTGACTGCAGCCTTTTGCTGGGTTATGAGTGGTCTAAGGTGATTTAATGTTGTTGAGCCCCATGCACAGATTCCATAGGTGAGATAAGGGTAGATAAGAGAATGATATAGTGCAATGAGAGCTGGTTGAGGCACATAATAGCGTATCTTAGATAATATACCTACTGTCCTTGAGATTTTCTTGGAAATTTGTTGTATGTGTGTTTGGAATTTAAGACTACTGTCAAGGTGGATTCCTAGGAATTTTCCTCTGTGAGCCTTGTGATGGGTGAACCATTTAGCGTTATGTTAAGTGGAACATTTGTAGCTTTGTTTCCAAACTGAATGTAGTAGGTCTTGTCCGTATTGAGAGTAAGCTTATTTGTCATCATCCATGTTGATATTTTCTGTAATTCGGCATTAACTGTGTTGGCTAGTACGACTGGATTTGGGTGAGAGAAGACATATGTTGTGTCATCTGCAAACAAAATGGGTTTGAGTAGTTGTGATGCATTCGGTAGGTCATTTATGTAAATGAGGAATAGGAGTGGCCCCAGGACACTACCTTGAGGACACCGACTGTAATTTGTTGTGTGGAAGAGTTCTCTCCATTTGTGTTCACGTACTGACTTCTGTTGCTAAGGTACGACTTTAGGTAGTTGAGGGGGTGCCCCCTAATACCATAGTGCGCTAGTTTTGTGAGCAATAAATCATGGTCGACTGTATCAAATGCTTTGCGTAGGTCTATGAAGATTCCCAGCGGAACCTCTTTCTTCTCAAGTGCGGTGTATATTAACTCTAACATGTGTGTTATAGCATCGTTTGTGCTCTTGTTGGTCCTGAATCCAAATTGACAGGGGTTTAGTACATTGTGTGAGACGAGGTAGGAATAGATCTGTTTATGAATTAATTTTTCGAAGATTTTAGAAAGCAGTGGTAAATTTGAGATTGGTCTGTAATTGTTCAAGTCAGTTTGGTCACCTCCTTTGTGGATCGGGGTGACTAAGGAATTTAGGTACCAAGTCCTTATCTGGGGTTACTTCCCTGCATGCCTGCTACACTCCCTCCCAGTCTGCTACACTCCCTCCCTGCCTGCTACACTTCCTCCCTGCCTTCTACACTCCTTGCTTTCCTGCTACACTCCCTGCTTTTCTGCTACACTCCCTGCATACCTGCTACACTCCTTGCATTCCTGATACACTCCCTGCTACACTCCCTGGATACCTGCTACACTCCCTGCATACCTGCTACACTCCCTGCATGCCTTCTACACTCCCTGCATGCATTCTACACTCCCTGCATGCATGCTACACTCCCTACATACCTGCTACACTTCCTGCATACCTGCTACACTCCCTGCATACCTGCTACACTCCATGCATGCATGCTACACTCCCTGCATGCATGCTACACTCCATGCATGCATGCTACACTCCCTGCATGCATGCTACACTCCCTGCATGCATGTTACACTCCCTGCATACTTGCTACACTCCCTGCATACCTGCTACACTCCCTGCATACCTGCTACACATCCTGCACACATGCTACACTCCCTGCATACCTGCTACACTCCCTGCATACCTGCTACACTCCCTGCATACCTGCTACACTCCCTGCATACCTGCTACACTCCCTGCATATCTGCTACACTCCCTGCATGCATGCTACACTCCCTGCATAACTGCTACACTACCTGCATACCTGCTACACTCCCTGCATGCATGCTACACTCCCTGCATACTTGCTACACTCCTTGTATACCTGCTACACTCCCTGCATGCATGCTACACTCCCTGCATGTCTGCTACACTCTTAAATTCCATCGAGTTTCTCACTTTCTTTACCAAAGGACTGGCACTAGGAGCTTTCTTTGGGTCCATGATAGCTTATTTAGTAGTCACACACAATAAAGGGCCAAAAACAACGAATTGTTAATAAATGTTTTGTATGAACTCATGGGATGATGATCACTCAAGCATAAACAATGCTACACTGCGTGACAATGTGCGTGGGTGGCGGTCTAGCGGGCTTTGTATGTGGACAGATTCCATACCAAGCATGAAAACGGAGGTAATCAATGAAAACGGAGGAAAAATTTCCCAGAAAAAAATGCACGAAAACTGAAACACACGAAAACAGAGATACACGAAAACGGAGGGTTGACTGTACAGTGGACCCTTGAAAATCGTGATTAATCCGTTCCTGAGAGGCAGCCGATTTTCAAAACCATTTTCCCCATAAGAAATAATGTAAATCAAATTAATCCGTTTCAGACACCCAAAAGTATGTAAAAAAAAATTTTTTTACATAAAATGTACATTTATCTACACAGAAAACAATGAGATATATATACTGTACATAGTATAAAATAGTAATAAATTGACACTTACCTTTACTGAAGAGTTGTGGAAGAAGGAAGGAGGGAAGGTGGTGATGGTTTTGCTACCAATCCTTTTCGGGGGTTACTTCCCTTCTTCGTCTTTTACTGCCACAGTACTACAGTGGACCCTCGGCTAACGTTCATTCCAGATAATGCTATTTTCGGTTAACAGTTGCTCTTTACGGTCAATATTTTTTCAGTTAGCGGTATTTACTCGGTTAGCGTTATGTACAAGACCTGTCTGCCCGCTCTGCGCTTGTGCACCTCCTCCCAGGACGCCAGTCCAGCATTGTTTACACATAAGTGAACAATACCCAGCGCGCTCTTTCAAACATTCACAATACATTTGGTGTCTTTTTTGGTGGTTTAGTGATTGTCACTGTGAAATAAGTCACCAAGGGTCCAAAGAAGCTTCCTAGTGGCACCCCTGTGGTAAAGAGAGTGAGGAACACCATCGAACTGAAGAAAGAGATTGTTGAAAAATATGAGAGTGGCGTATGTGTTAGTGAGCTTCCCAGAATGTACGGAAAAAAACAATCTACCATCACCACTATCCTGGCAAAGAGAAAATAAATCAAGGAAGCTAATGTTGCAAAAGGGGTTGATTTATTTACGAAACAAAGATCAAAAACAGTGGATGAGGTTGAGAAGTTATTGCTGGTGTGGATCAATGAAAAACAGATAACGGGTGATAGTATTTCCACGGCGATAATTTGTGAAAAGGCAAAACAGTTGCATGCAGATCTTGTCAAGACAATGCCTGGAACCAGTAGTGATGCAAGTGATTTTAAAGCCAGTAGAGGCTGGTTTGAGAGGTTTAACCCTATCAGGGTTTTGGTCGTACAAGTACAGTGGACCCTCGGTTAGCGGCCGTTCCTGTTAGCTGTGGACCAGTATGATTTTATATTATGCTTATAGATATGAGTCATAAGCATTATTGTTGCAAAAAACAAATACATATCAGCCACAGTTGTCTCCTTCCACTGGTGGATGACAATGCACTTTCTCCTGGACCTGCTGAGTCAGCGGCTTGGGTCCCAGTCTGGGCTGGTGCAGCATGCTGCACGCTCGCATACTGCATGCTCGTTGCGGCACCACCACCACCTATGGACACATGGTCTATCCATCCCAACTGTAGCCACATCACTGTCACTTTCACTGTATAATCCATATGGTACACTGTACCATATGGTACAGATACAAGGACCCCAATAGAAATAAGTCGCTCTGACTTTTTTGAGTTATCCTACGATCTTTACACATAAAGTGGACCCTCGGTTAGCGGCCATTCCTGTTAGCGGCCAACTCGGTTAGCGGCCGGTTTTACGGCACCCGGTTAGCAGCCGTTTTTCCGGTTAGCGGCCGTATTGGACGTGTCAACCCACCATCTGGGGACCCTTGCGCTTCAGTTTGTTTGTGTCTCTCGGTGCGTAAGGTAGCTTCTGCTCATTCGTCAAATCATTTTGCTTGTTTTCCATTGTTTTTTGTCAGTACAACTGCGAAATAAGTAACCATGGCTCCCAAAAAAGTTCCTAGTAAAGTTCCTTTGGTAAAGAAAGTGAGAAACATGATAGAATTCAAAGCAGGCAGGCATAGAGGCAAGGAGTGTAGCAGGCATGCAGGGAGTGTAGCAGGCATGCAGGGAGTGTAACAGGCATGCAGGGAGTGTAGCAGGCATGCAGGGAGTGTAGCATTCATGCAGGGAGTGTAGCATTCATGCAGGGAATGCAGCAGGCATGGGGTAGTGTAGCATTCATGCAGGGAGTGTAGCATTCATGCAGGTAGTGTAGCATTCATGCAGGGAATGTAGCAGGCATGCAGGTAGTGTAGCAGGCATGCAGGGAGTGTAGCATTCATGCAGGGAGTGTAGCATTCATGCAGGAAGTGTAGCATTCATGCAGGGAGTGTAGCAGGCATGCAGGGAGTGTAGCAGGCATGCAGGGAGTGTAGCATTCATGCTGGGAGTGTAGCAGGCATGCAGGGAGTGTAGCAGGCATGCAGGGAGTGTAGCAGGCATGCAGGGAGTGTAGCAGGCATGCAGGGAGTGTAGCAGGCATGCAGGTAGTGTAGCAGGCATGCAGGGAGTGTAGCATTCGTGCAGGGAGTGTAGCAGGCATGCAGGTAGTGTAGCATTCATGCAGGGAGTGTAGCATTCATGCAGGAAGTGTAGCATTCATGCAGGGAGTGTAGCAGGCATGCAGGGAGTGTAGCAGGCATGCAGGGAGTGTAGCATTCATGCTGGGAGTGTAGCAGGCATGCAGGGAGTGTAGCAGGCATGCAGGGAGTGTAGCAGGCATGCAGGGAGTGTAGCAGGCATGCAGGTAGTGTAGCAGGCATGCAGGGAGTGTAGCATTCATGCAACTAACAGAATATTTGCTCAACCCAATTTTCAATGCTACCCAAGAAATAAGCTATGTTAATTCTATTTACTCATGTGCGAGTCCCACTCAAATCCAACCTCTCTCACTCATGAATTTATCCAGCCTAAATTTGAAACTACCCAAGGTCCTAGCTTCAATAACCTTACTAGGCAGACTGTTCCACTCATCAACTACCCTATTTCCAAACCAATACTTTCCTATATCCTTTCTGAATCTAAACTTATCTAACTTGAATCCATTATTGCGGGTTCTCTCTTGGAGAGATATCCTCAAGACCTTATTTATATCCCCTTTGTTAATACCCATTTTCCACTTGTATACCTCGATCATGTCTCCCCTCATTCTACGTCTTACAAGTGAATGTAATTTAAGGGTCTTCAATCTTTCTTCGTAAGGAAGATTTCTAATTCTATGTATTAATTTAGTCATTCTACGCTGAATGTTTTCTAACGAATTTATGTCCATTCTGTAATATGGAGACCAAAACTGAGCAGCGTAATCTAGGTGAGGCCTTACTAATGATGTATAAAGCTGTAATATAACCTCTGGACTTCTGTTGCTAAAACTTCTTGATATAAATCCCAGTAATCTATTTGCCTTATTACGTACGCTTAGGCATTGCTGTCTTGGTTTAAGGTTGCTGCTTACCATCACCCCCTAAGTCCTTCTCGCAATCTGTATGGCTAAGTTCTACGTTATTTAACTTATAAGTGCTTGGGTTATGGACACTCCCGAGCTTCAGAACCTTGCATTTATTTACATTGAACTGCATCTGCCACTTTTCTGACCACGAATTAAGTTTGTCTAAATCTTCCTGAAGTTCTATGACATCTATGTTTGAATCAATTATCCTACCTATCTTCGTGTCGTCGGCGAATTTGCTCATATCACTAGTAATTCCCTCGTCAAGGTCATTGATATATATTATAAATAACAATGGGCCTAAGACTGATCCCTGTGAAACACCACTTGTTACAAGTCCCCATTCGGATTTAACCCCATTTATGCACACTCTCTGCTTCCTATTGGTGAGCCATGACTCGATCCATGACAGCACTTTTCCCCCAATGCCATGAGCTGCCACTTTCTTTAACCCTTTGACTGTCGGAGGCCCCATTCTGAAACTGTCATTCTATATCGGAAAATTTTGAAAAAAAAAAAAAAAAAAAAAATTATGAAATGATAGAGAATCATTTCCCGATGGTAATGACACCAAACGTATGAAATTTGATTGAAAACTTACGGAATTACGCTCTTGCAAAGTTAGCGATGTCAGTGATATAGACGAATCGGCGATTTTGCCGTCTTTGTGCCCTATTTTCGGCCAATTCCATTGGGGCAGTCGACCAAACTCATAGCTACTTCTTTAGAACTCCATTTGTTCTATCGATTGAGTACAAGAAATCACCAATTTACCGATTTCAACTACCCAATAAAGTGGTCAGAAAATGGCAATTTCGCTAATTTCATGCAAAATAAAAAAGATGTCAATTTCAAAATATGGTTCAGAATAAACAATGCAGACATCCCTATCACTAAAATAAGATGTTATCTGTTCATTAGTCACATCTTTAGGCCCCTCTTACATTACTCTTGCTTTCTATTTTGATTTTTTATTCACACAAAAAATAGAAGATTTATTGTTATGCAGACTATTGCATTATTGTAAAAATTGTATAAATAATATCTGTGCACTTGTGAAAGCATATTAGACTCACCAGTTGATGTGTATTGGACGCGTGGTGTGATTTGTTTACTTTTGAACATTGGCAAAAATCGAACATTTCCGCTACTTTGAGCTCAATTTCAAGATCGTTTACACCATGAAACTAATCAAAATCATCTTTATTCCTGTAAAAATTTTCCATTCTATCAAATGAGACCATGTAAAAGAGAATACAACCATAAATACTTTACGAAAATACACCTCAAAGTCGGCGTTTTAATCCAAAAACACAGTTTTTTTTCTCATTATGTACTGCTTGCTGCAGGATTTTTTTTATACTGCGCACACTGACCACACAGACCCATTCTCTCACATGTGGGCCTACCAGCTTTCTCCTGCTTGATTTGAGGCCACTAGAATTTAGGTGTATAAATACGTCCGAAACATTGGCTCGTAAGACGTATATATACGTCCGAAACAGTCAAAGGGTTAACAGTCTCTGGTGTGGTACTCTATCAAAAGCCTTACTAAAGTCTAAATAAACAATATCGAATTCTTTATCGTGATCAACAGCCTCAAAAGCTTTACTAAAGAAGGTTAATAAATTAGATAGGCAGGAACGAAGACGAAGAATGAGAGGAGACTAGATCGAGGTATATACAGTAGACCCTCATTTAGCACGGTAGTTACGGTCCTGAAAACATCGTGTTAGGTAAAATCGTGTTAGATAATTAAAAGAACTTATGGGAAAAATAGGGTTACAGTCCTGAGAGTCCCCAAAAAGCCAAACAAGTTTTTTTTAGACCAACAGATCTTACAAATATAAAAGAGAATATGTAATTGTAGTTCATTATCGTGATGTATTATGTTGTTTTTACTGCTTAAGACTACAAATGTAACAGAAATAATAGTATTTACCTTAAATTGTGGGTGCTGATGTTTGTGGATGATTGTGAAGAGAGTGGAGAGTTATGCTGTGGCCCTACTGGGCTGAGGTGGATAGTAGAGATTCTGGAACTGAAGTCGATAGTTGTACTGAGTGTCTCTAACTTTAATAAAGACATTCAGTAAGTCAGTCAAGACATTCAGTAAGTCAGTCAAGACATTCAGTAAGTCAGTCAAGACATTCAGTAAGTAAGTCAAGACATTCAGTAAGTCAGTCAAGTCATTCAGTAAGTCAGTCAAGTCATTCAGTAAGTCAGTCAAGTCATTCAGTAAGTCAGTCAAGTCATTCAGTAAGTCAGTCAAGTCATTCAGTAAGTCAGTCAAGTCATTCAGTCAGTCAGTCAGTCAAGACATTCAGTCAGTCAAGTCATTTAGTAAGTCAGTCCAGTCAGTCAGTAAGTTAGTCACACAAACTTATGTTTACATCTTTTTATGTGTACAAAGTAACACTTCATTACAGCCACAGGTTATGTCTTGTCTAATATCTTTTTCTTCGTTAATTCTAAGACTTAATAAATGCTTAAACATGTTCTTGCCACTTTGAGCAACACTGGTATGCCTACTGGGTGACATGATTGCTTGGCAGATACAAGATATAGTAATTTAAAGATCAAAACACAATTCACTCTTTTATTCTTGACAAACACAGCTGGCTTGACGCGTATGGAATACGAATGCTGGGATGGTGGGGTGTTGTTGGGGGAGGGGTAGCATGGGAAGGCGGGTGGTCTCCCCAGCTGTTCCACAACATTAGCACCGGCCGCTTGAGGGAATGGTTATGTTTTTTCTTCCTGCAAACTATAAGTAAGTTTATTCAGGTATACACAGATACAGTTACAAAGATTATCATACATAGCAGCATATGTGTAGAGAACCTAGGATAACCCAAACTTTGGGTTATCCTAGGTTCTCTAGGATAACACTTTGGGTTATCCTAGGTTCTCTACACATATGCTGCTATGTATGATAATCAATGTAACTATCTCTGTATACCTGAATAAACTTAGTTTGTGCGAAGGAAAAACAAATTCCCTTTTCCTCAAAGCATGAGGATTCTTACAGCGGTAAATAACCATGGGCTTACACTTGAAATCACCTGATGCATTACCCAAAAGGAGCAAGGTGAAGCGATCCTTTGCTGTCTTGAAGCCTGGTGCACTTTTCTCTTGCTGACTGATATAAGTTCATGTTGGCATTTTCTTCCAGAAAACACTTGTCTCGTCAGCATTAAACACTTGTTGTGGCTCATAGCCACCCTTAGTAGGACCCCCACTGACTCAATGGTTTAACCTACTGCAGGCGACCGCGGGCTCAAAATTTTTCCCCTCCAGCGAATCGCGTAATATAAGGTTTACGTCGTGTTAGATAAAAATGTGCCGCAATTCTTCAATCGCGTAATACCCAAAACGCGCAACATAAAGTCGTGCTAAATGAGGGTCTACTGTAAGTGGAAGATGGGTATTAATAAGGGGGATATAAATAATGTCTTGAGGATATCTCTCCAAGAGAGAACCCGCAATAATGGATTCAAATTGATTAAGTTTAGATTTAGAAAGGATATAGGAAAATATGGTTTGGTAATACCTGGAGTCTACCTGGAGAGAATTCCAGGGGTCAACGCCCCCGCGGCCCGGTCTGTGACCAGGCCTCTTGTTGGACCAGAGCCTGATCAACCAGGCTGTTACTGCTGGCCGCACGCAGTCCAACGTACGAACCACAGCCCGGCTGATCAGGTACCGACTTGAGGTGCCTGTCCAGTGCCTGCTTGAAGACAGCCAGGGGCTTGTTGGTAATCCCCCTGATGTATGCTGGGAGGCAGTTGAACAATCTTGGGCCCCTCACACTTATTGTGTTGTCCCTCAACGTGCTAGTGGCACCCCTGCTCTTCATTGGGGGAATGTTACATCGCCTGCCGAGTCTATTGCTTTCGTACGGAGTGATTTTTGTGTGCAAGTTTGGTACTAAGCCCTCGAGAATTTTCCATGTGTATATAATAATGTATCTCTCCGCCTGCGTTCTAGAGAGTACAGGTTTAGGAACTTCAAGCGTTCCCAGTAGTTGAGGTGGTTTATCGCACTTATGCGTGCGGTGAAGGTTCTCTGCACATTTTCAAGGTCAGCAATTTCACCCGCCTTGAAAGGTGCAGTTAGTGTGCAGCAATATTCCAGCCTAGATAGAACAAGCGATCTGTAAAGTGTCAACATGGGCTTGGCATCCCTGGTTTTGAAGGTTCTCATTATCCATCCTGTCATTTTTCGAGCAGATGCAATTGCTACATTGTTATGGTCCTTGAAGGTGAGATCCTCTGACATGATCACTCCCAGGTCTTTGACATTAGTTTTTCGCTCTATTGTGTGGTTGGAATTAGTTTTGTACTCCGATGAGATTTTAATTTCTTCACGTTTTCCGTATCTGAGTAATTGAAATTTCTCATCATTGAACTTCATATTGTTTTCTGCAGCCCATTTAAAGATTTGGTTTATGTCTGCTTGGAGTCTTGCAGTGTCTTCAACGGTGGACACTGTCATACAGATTCGGGTGTCATCTGCAAAGGAAGACACAGCACTGTGGCTTATATCCCTGTCAATGTCTGATATGAGGATGAGGAATAGGATAGTTGATGAGTGGAACAGTCTGCCTAGTAGGGTTATTGAAGCTAGGACATTAGAACATAAGAAAGGAGGAACACTGCAGCAGGCCTGTTGGCCCATACTAAGCAAGTCCTTCACAATCCGTCCCACTAACAGAATATTTGCTCAACCCAATTTTCAATGCTACCCAAGAAATAAGCTTTGATAATTCTATTTACTCATGTGCGAGTCCCACTCAAATCCAACCCCTCTCACTCATGAATTTATCCAACCTAAATTTGAAACTACTCAAGGTCCTAGCTTCAATAACCCTACTAGACAGACTGTTCCACTCATCAACTACCCTATTTCCAAACCAATACTTTCCTATATCCTTTCTAAATCTAAACTTATCTAACTTGAATCCATTATTGCGGGTTCTCTCTTGGAGAGATATCCTCAAGACTTTATTTATATCCCCTTTGTTAATACCCATTTTCCACTTGTATACCTCGATCATGTCTCCCCTCATTCTACGTCTTACAAGTGAATGTAATTTAAGGGTCTTCAATCTTTCTTCGTAAGGAAGATTTCTAATGATATGTATTAATTTAGTCATTCTACGCTGAATGTTTTCTAATGAATTTATGTCCATTCTGTAATATGGAGACCAGAACTGAGCTGCGTAATCTAGGTGAGGCCTTACTAATGATGTATAAAGCTGTAATATAACCTCTGGACTTCTGTTGCTTACACTTCTTGATATAAATCCCAGTAATCTATTTGCCTTATTACGTATGCTTAGGCATTGCTGTCTTGGTTTAACCCTTTGACTGTCGCAACCCTCAATCCTGAGTGCTTTCCTGTTGTCGCAAAATTTAAAAAGAATAAATAAATTATTTTTTCATATGAAATGATAGAGAATCGTTTCCCGATGGTAAAGACACCAAAAGTTTGAAATTTGATTGAAAACTCACAGAATTACGCTCTCGCGAAGTTAGTGATCTCAGCAATATATACGCATCGGCAATTTCGCCGACTTTGAGCCCTATTTTCGGTAAATTCCATTGTTCCAGTTGACCAATCTCATAGATATTTCTTTAGAACACCATTTGTTCTATCGATTGAGTACAAGAAACCACCAATTTATCGATTTCAACTACCCAATAAAGTGATCAGAAATTGGCAATTTGGCCAATTTCATGCAAAATAAAAATGTTGTCAATTTCAAAATAGGGTCCAGAATAAACAATGCAGACATTCCTGGAACTAAAATAAGATGTTATCTGTTCATTAGTCACGTCTTTAGGCCCTTCTTATATTACTTTTGCTTTCTATTTTGATTTTTTATTCACATAAAAAATAGAAGATTTACCGTTATGCAGACTATTGCATTATTGTAAAAATGGTATAAATAATATCAGTGCACTTGTGAAAGAATATTAGACTCGCCAATTGATGTGTATTGGACGCGTTGCGTGATTTGTTTACTCTTGAACATTTGCAAAAATCGAACATTTCTCCTACTTTGAGCTCAATTTCAAGGTCGTTTTCTTCATAAAACTAATCAAAATCATCTCTATTTTTGTAGTATGTTGTCAATTCTATCAAATGAGACCATAAAAAAGAGAATACAACCATAAATACTATACGAAAATACACCTCAAAGTCGGCGTTTTAATCCAAAAAAATGGTCGGAGTTTTTTTTCTCTCATTACGTACTGCGTGCTGCAGGATTTTTTTTAAACTGCGCACACTGATCACACAGACCCATTCTCTCATATGTGGGCCTACCAGCTTTCTCCCGTTTGATTTGAAGCCGCTAGAATTTAGGCGTATTGATACGTCCGAAACAGTGGCTCGTAAGACGTATATATACGACCGAAACAGTCAAAGGGTTAAGGTTGCTGCTTACCATCACCCCCAAGTACTTCTTGCAATCTGTATGGCTAAGTTCTACGTTATTTAACTTGTAAGTGCTTGGGTTATGGACACTCCCGAGCTTCAGTACCTTGCATTTATCTACATTGAACTGCATCTGCCACTTTTCTGACCACGAATTAAGTTTGTCTAAATCTTCCAGAAGTTCTATTACTAGTAATTCCCTCGTCAAGGTCATTGATATATATTATAAATAACAACGGGCCTAAGAATGATCCCTGTGGAACACCACTTGTTACAAGTCCCTACTCGGATTTAACCCCATTTATGCACACTCTCTGCTTCCTATTGGTGAGCCATGACTCGAGCCATGACGGCACTTTTCCCCCAATGCCATGAGCTGCCACTTTCTTTAACAGTCTCTGGTGCGGTACTCTATCAAAAGCCTTACTAAAGTCTAAATAAACAATATCGAATTCTTTATCGTGATCAACAGCCCCAAAAGCCCCACCGAAGAAGGCTAACAAATCAGACAGGCAGGAACGGCCCCTCGCGAATCCATCACCAACCAAACCATGGCCATCCAGATGGCTTCCAACAACATCAGCTACAATCAACTCCAGCAACCTGCCCACAACCGAGGCAAGGCCCACCGGGCGGCAACTTGACGGCAGTGACCCGTCCCCCGCTCTAAAAATAAGAACCACACCAGCCATCCTCCACACATCAGACACCACACCTGTTTGAAGAGACAAACCAAAAATGCCAGATATCGGCCCACAGAGCTCCACCCTGCATTCCCCAAGAACCCCCACAAAAAGCTCACATGGACCCGGCGACCCATCTTGCCTCAGTCGGTCCAGCTGCTTCACAACCACTCCACCAGCGACCGCGACACCACACAACTTATCCTCCCCTGGGCCTCTGTAAAAATCAAATTCTGGGACATCACCAGCGTCTTCCTGCATGAAAACCGAGAGAAAACAATTATAAAAAATATAGCACACATCACTCTCCTTGTCAGCAAGACGCCCAGAGCCATCTTTAAGGGGACCCATCCCATCCCCAACCCCCGCTCTATAAACCCGGAAAAAACTCCCCGGGTCAGCTTTTGAATCCCCAGGAACTCCAACTTCACAGTCCCGCCCAGCCCCTCTCATCCCCCCCCCAACGTCCCTCTTAATGTCAGCACACTGATCTACAAGATGTCCCCCACCTCCCCCTACGCGCCCACAAATTCCCCTCTCCTGCCCCAAAAGATACTTGAGCCCACCATTCATCCACCCCGGGTCACCTCCACCTGATCCTACTTCCCTACACGGGACAAATGTTCCTTGGGCAGCCTGCACAGTGTCAAGAAAACCGTCATATCGATACCTCTCTTCGTTACCCCAGAATTCGATATTGTCTATCCAGACCCCAGCAAGGACCTTGGGTAGTTTTAAATTTAGGTTGGATAAACACATGAGTGAGAGGGGTTGGATTTGAGTGGGACTCGCACTTGAGTTAATAGAATCATCAAAGCTTATTTCTTGGGTAGAATTGAAAATTAGGTTGGGCAGTTATTCTGTTAGTGGGATGGATTGTGAAGGACTTGCCTAGTATGGGCCAACAGGCCTGCTGCAGTGTTCCTCCTTTCTTATGTTCTTATGTTCTAACAGGATATTTGCTCAACCCAATTTACAATGCTACCCAAGCAATAAACTCTTAAAATTCAATTTACCCATGTGTAAGACCCACTCACATCCAACCCCTCTCACTCATGTATTTGTCCAACCTAAATTTGAAACTACCCAAGGTTTTAGCCTCAATAACTCTATTAGGCAGACTGTTCCACTCATCAACTACCCTATTTCCAAACCAATACTTTCCTATATCCTTTCTAAATCTAAACTTGTCTAATTTGAATCCATTACTGCGGGTTCCCTCTTGGAGAGATATCCTCAAGACTTTATTTATATCCCCTTTGTTAATACCCATCTTCCACTTATACACTTCGATCATGTCTCCCGTCATTCTTCGTCTTACAAGTGAATGCAATTTACGGGACTTCAATCTTTCTTCATACGGAAGATTTCTAACAAGAGCACAAACGATGCTATAAAACACATGTTAGAATTAATATACACTGCACTCAAGAAGAAAGAAGTCCCCCTGGGAATCTTCATAGACCTATGCAAAGCATTTGATACAGTCGACCATGATTTATTGCTCACAAAATTAGCGCACTATGGTATTAGGGGGCACCCACTCAACTACCTAAAGTCGTACCTTAGAAACAGAAGCCAGTACGTGTACACAAATGGAGAAAACAATTCCACACAACAAATTACAGTCGGAGTCCCTCAAGGAAGTGTCCTGGGGCCACTCCTATTCCTCATTTACATAAACAACCTACCGAATGCATCACAACTACTCACACCCATATTATTTGCAGATGACACAACATATGTCTTCTCTCACCCAAATCCAGTCATACTAGCCAACACTATCAATGCCGAATTACAGAAAATATCAACATGGATGAAGACAAATAAGCTTACTCTCAATACTGAGAAGACCTACTTCATTCAGTTTGGAAACAAAGCCACAAATGTTCCACTTAACATAATGCTCAATGGTTCACCCATCACAAGACTCACAGAGGGAAAATTCCTAGGAATCCACCTTGACAGTAGTCTTAAATTCCAAACACACATACGTACAACAAATTTCCAAGAAAATCTCAAAGACAGTAGGTATATTATCAAAGATACGCTATTATGTGCCTCAACCAGCTCTCATTGCACTATATCATTCACTTATCTACCCTTATCTCACCTATGGAATCTGTGCATGGGGCTCAACAACATTAAATCACCTTAGACCACTCATAACCCAGCAAAAGGCTGCAGTCAGGATGATAACAAATTCCCACTCTAGACAGCATACTCCACCTATATTCAAAACTTTAAAACTACTCACCATAAAAAGCATTCATACCTATTCATGTGCCTACTACATACATAAAACTCAACATGCTAATATCAACCCTCCGCTCGAAATTCTCCTCAACAACTTTAATAGGTCCTACGACCACGACACAAGACACAGATCACTATTTGACATACCCCGAGTCCATACTAACCAATGTAAAAATTCTATGCACATAAAGGGCCCCAGAATCTGGAATTCATTACCAGTAAATATTAAGTTAACCTTGTTGGAAAATCAATTCAAGACTCTTCTCAAAAATCACCTACTCACCCTATACTAAATACTTATACTGAAACAAACTTTCAAACCCAATGTTATTTTACTTAATATAATCTCAGTTTTATATTGTCATCCTCCTTAACACTTGTTGCAATTTCATATCATCATATTGTCATTTTAATAGTATAGTATCATCATTTTGTTAATTTGAAATATAATATATAACTAGAAGAACCTCAATAAATTTCTCTAGTACTGTTATTTTACTAGTAGTATAGCATCAACATATTATAACTTGAAATAAAATATACAACTAGAATAAACACAACAAATTTCTCTAGTATTGTCTTTTTAATAGTATAGTATAATCATATTGTAATTTGAAATAATATATAACTAGAATAAACTCAATCAATTTCTCTAGTATTATGCACATAGTGAATAAGTCTTTAGAATAAGCTGGCCCTAATGGCATGGCATGCCAGTGGCTCTCCTTGCATTACAGTTTTATAATTGTAACTACAAATAACTATGTACACTTGTAACTTGCAACGAAATAAAAATATTATTAATATTATTATTATTATTATTATTATTACAGTGGACCCTCGGTTAACGAAAGGTCCTGTTAACGAAAGTTTCGGAAAACGTAAGCTTTTTTCGTAATCGGTTAGCGAAAAAGTCCTCGGTTACCGAAAGGTATTAGACGCGTCCGCCTGCTCCGCGCAAGCGCAGGACGCCAGTGAAGCGTTGTTTACCATTGAGAGAACATTACCCAGCGCGCTCTTTCAAAGATTCACAATATATTTGGTGTATTTTTTGGTGGTTTTAGTTATTGCCACTGTGAAATAAGTCACCATGAGTCCAAAGAAGCTTCCTAGTGGCACCCTAGGGGTAAAGAGAGTGAGGAACACCATCGAACTGAAGAAGGAAATCATAGAAAAATATGAGAGTGGTGTACGTCTGAGTGATCTTGCCAGGATGTACAAGAAAACTCCATCTACTATCGGCACTATCCTGGCACAGAGAAATGAGATCAAGAAAGCTAATGTTGCAAAGGGGTTAATTTGTTAACGAAACAAAGATCGAAAACAGTGGATGAGGTTGAGAAGTTGTTGTTGGTGTGGATCCATGAAAAACAGAGAGCGGGTGATAGTATTTCTATGGCGATAATTTGTGAAAAGGCAAGGAAGTTGCACGCAGATCTTGTGAAGACAATGCCTGCAACCAGTGGTGAGGAGAGTGATTTTAAAGCCAGCAAAGGCTGGTTTGAGAAGTTTAAGAAACGTAGTGGCATACACAATGTTGTGAGGCATGGTGAGGCAGCCAGCTCAGACAAACGTGCAGCTGAAAAATTTGTGCTGGAATTCAAGGGGTTCGTAGAGGCTAAACAATTCCTCCCCCAACAAGTGTTTAATTGTGATGAAACAGGCCTGTTTTGGAAGAAAATGCCCAACAGGACCTACATTACTCAGGAGGAAAAGGCACAGCCAGGACACAAGCCTATGAAAGACAGGCTAACTCTTATGATGTGTGCCAATGCCAGTGGTGATTTTAAAGTGAAGCCTTTACTGGTGCATCACTATGAAAATCCCAGACCCTTCAAGAATCACGGTGTTGACAAGAATAAATTGTGTGTGCATTGGAAAGCTAACACCAAGGCATGGGTCACTACGGAGATTTTCAAGGAATGGATGACTGGAGTGTTTGGCCCTAGTGTGAAGAAATACCTCCTGGAAAATAAATTACTACTCAAGTGCCTCCTGCTACTGGACAATGCTCCTGCTCATCCTCACAACTTGCAAGAGTTGTTGCCTGACAACATAAATTTTATCAAAGTGAAGTTCTTGCCTCCTAACACCACTCCTCTCCTCCAGCCCATGGACCAGCAGGTCATTTCCAACTTCAAGAAACTGTACACCAAAGCACTGTTTCAGAGGTGCTTTAATATGACCAATGACTCTGAATTGACCCTAAGAGAGTTCTGGAAAGAACACCTCAATATCGTGCATTGCATAGGCCTTATAGGTAAGGCTTGGGAGGAAGTGACTTCCAGGACTCTGAACTCTGCTTGGAGACCACTGTGGCCGGATTGTGTCCAAGAGAGGAATTTTGAAGGATTTGAGGCTGACCCTGACCCTGACGACCCTGTGCCTGTTGTGGAACATGTTGTGGAAGATATTGTGGAATTGGGGAACAGCCTGGGGTTGGAGGTGAGTGGTGAGGATGTGGAAGAGTTGGTGGAGGAGCACAGGGTAGAGCTAACAACTGAAGAGCTGCAAGAGCTTCATCTGGAACAGCAACAGACCACAGCTGAGGTTATTGCTTCAAAGGAAGAGAGAGAGAGAGATAAGGAGGTGCCTTCTTCAGTGCTTAAGGAGATGTGTACAAAGTGGAATGAGTTGCAGACATTTGTTGAAAGATACCACCCTGAGCAAGCTGAAATGAGCCTTCTGTGCAACCACTTCAGTGACAGAGCCATGTTGTACTTCAGAAAAGTGTTGAAGAGTCGCCAGAAACAGAGGACTGTGGACAGCTACTTCACCAGGCAGGGTCTAGTGACTCAAGCTGGTCCTAGTGGCATTAAAAGACCAAGAAGGGAAGTAACCCCAGAGAGGGACTTGTCACCTGAAGTCCTTTTGGAGGGGATTCCCTTCCAACCACTAACACCTGCTCCAATCATCATGTACATATCTTCCAGATGCCTGCAAGTCTCTTCAATAAAGGTAAGTAAATGTTATTTTTTTATTTTGAGTGATTATTTTTTGTGGAACGAATTAATTGTATTTACATTATTTCTTATGGGAAATAAGGTTTCAGATAACGAAAGATTCAGATTAAGTAATAGCTCCTGGAACGGATTAATTTCGTTAACCGAGGGTCCACTGTATTATGTATTAACGTCATTCTACGCTGAATGTTTTCTAACGAATTTATATCCATTCTGTAATATGGAGACCAGAACTGAGCTGCATAATCTAGGTGAGGCCTTACTAATGATGTATAAAGCTGTAAAATAACCGCTGGACTTCTGTTGCTTACACTTCTTGATATAAATCTCAGTAATCTATTTGCCTTATTACGTACGCTTATGCATTGCTCTTTTGGTTTAAGGTTGCTGCTTACCATAACCCCCAAGTCCTTTTCGCAATCTGAATTTCTAAGTTCTACATTATTTAACTTATAAGTGCTTGGGTTATGGAACCTCCCTAGCTTCAGAACCTTGCATTTATTTACATTGAACAGCATCTGCCACTTTTCTGACCACGAATTAAGTTTGTCTAAATCCTCCTGAAGTTCCATGACATCTACGTTTGAATCAATTATCCTACCTATCTTCGTGTCGTCCGCAAATTTGCACATATCACTAGTAATTCCCTCGTCAAGGTCATTGATATACAGTCGTCCCTCGGTTTTCGTGCATCTCCGAACTCGAACATTTATGTAAGTGTATTTTCGTAAGTGCTGTTGCAAGTGTATTTTTGGGGGTCTGAAATAGACTAACCTACGTGACATTATTTCTTAAGGAAGTAAATTCGTTCGGTAATGGCACTTGAGCAGCATTCTGGAACGAATTTTCGGCGAAAACCGAGGGACCACTGTATATTATAAACAACAACGGGCCTAAGACTGATCCCTGAGGAACGCCACTTGTTACAGATCCCTATTCTGATTTAACCCCATTTATGCACACTCTCTGCTTCCTGTTCGTGAGCCATGACTCGATCCATAACAACGCTTTTTCCCCAATGCCATGAGCTGCCACTTTCTTTAACAGTCTCTGATGTGGTATAATTATCATATTATACATATTATGATTATTTTTATTATTATTATTATTAATATTATTATTATTATTAATATTATTATTATTACTATTATTATTATTAGTATGTATGTATTCTTATAATAATATTCTTTCTTACCATTTGGAGTTTTCATTCACACAAAAAAAATAGAAGATTTACTGTTATGCAGACTACTGCATTATTGTAATAATTGTACAAATACCGTCAACACATTCGTGAGTGCATATTAGAATGGCCACTCGGGCAGGTATTGGACAGTATTTGTTTACTCTCGAACATCGGCAAAAATAAAAAAAATTAGCAACTTTGACCTCAATTTCAAAGTACAGTGGTACCCCGACTATCGGTTTTAATCCGTTCCAGGAGCTAGACATTAACATGATTAATTCGAGACTCGAAACCTTATTTCCCATAAGAAATATTGTAAATACAATTAATCCGTTCCAGACATCCAAAAATATTCACAAAAAAATAATTTTGTAAAGATTAACTATATACTTTTACATACACAAACTAAATAGCAGATGAACAAGGTGGCTTTAGGAAAGGTAGGGGGTGTGTAGACCAAGTGTTTGCAGTAAAACATATATTTGAACAGTATTTGGATAAGGGTAAAGAGGTTTTTGTGGCATTTATGGATCTGGAAAAGGCGTATGATAAGGTGGATAGGGGGGCAATGTGGCAGATGTTGCAGGTGTATGGAATAGGAGGTAGGTTACTGAAAGCAGTGAAGAGCTTTTATGAGGATAGTGAGGCTCAGGTTAGAGTGTGTAGGAGAGAGGGAGATTATTTCTCGGTAAAAGTAGGCCTTAGACAAGGATGTGTGATGTCACCGTGGTTGTTCAATATATTTATTGATGGGGTTGTAAGAGAAGTGAATGTGAGGGTCTTGGCAAGAGGTGTGGGGTTAAAAGACAAAGAATCAAATACAAAGTGGGAGTTGTCACAGTTGCTTTTTGCTGATGACACTGTGCTTTTGGGAGATTCTGAAGAGAAGTTGCAGAGGTTGGTGGATGAATTTGGTAAGGTATGTAAAAGAAGAAAATTGAAAGTGAATATAGGAAAGAGTAAGGTGATGAGGATAACAAAAAGATTAGGTGACAAAAGATTGGATATCAGATTGGAGGGAGAAAGTATGGAGGAGGTGAATGTATTCAGATATTTGGGAGTGGACATGTCAGCAGATGGGTCTATGAAGGATGAGGTGAATCATAGAATTGATGAGGGGAAAAGGGTGAGTGGTGCACTTTGGAGGGGAATGTATGAGAGTATAGTTATACCAACACTCTTATATGGGTGTGAAGCATGGGTGATGAATGTCGCAACGAGGAGAAGGCTGGAGGCAGTGGAGATGTCATGTCTGAGGTCAATGTGTGGTGTGAATATAATGCCGAGAATTTGGAGTTTGGAAATTAGGAGGAGGTGCGGGATTACCAAAACTATTATCCAGAGGGCTGAGGAGGGGTTGTTGAGGTGGTTCGGACATGTAGAGAGAATGGAACGAAATAGAATGACCTCGAGAGTGTATAAATCTGCAGTGGAGGGAAGGCGGGGTAAGGGTCGCCCTAGGAAAGGTTGGAGGGAGGGGGTAAAAGAGGTTTTGGGTGCGAGGGGCTTGGATTTCCACCAAGCATGCGTGTGCGTATTTGATAGGAGTGAATGGAGACAAATGGTTTTTAATACTTGTTGTGCTGTTGGAGTGTGAGCAAAGTAACATTTATGAAGGGATTCAGGGAAACCGGCAGGCTGGACTTGAGTCCTGGAGATGGGAAGTACAGTGTCTGCACTCTGCAGTTTTATAACTGTAGTGTAAAGCACCCCTCTGGCAAGACAGTGATGGAGTGAATGATGATGAAAGTTTTTCTTTTTCGGGCCACCCTGCCTTGGTGGGAATCGGCCGATGTGTTAATAAAAAATAAAAAAAATAAATAAATAATAAATAACATTTACTTACCTTTATTGAAGAGAGTTGCTGGCATCTTCAGATATGGAGGAGGACAGGGAGAGGAGAGGCTAGTGTTTGGAAGGGGAATCCCCCTCCAAAAGGACTTCAGGTAACAAGTCCCTCTCTGGGGTTACTTCCCTTCTTGGTCTTTTAATGCCACTAGGACCAGCTTGAGAGTCACTGAACCCTGTCACACAAAATAACTGTCCAGAGTCCTCTGTTTCTGGCGCCTCTTTAACATTTTCCTGAAGTGCAACATGGCTCTGTCACTGAACTGGTTGCACAGATAACTCATTTCAGCTTGTTCAGGGTGATGTTTTTGAACATATGTCTGCAACTCATTCCACTTTGTACACATGGCCTTAAGCACTGAAGAAGGCACCTCCTTCACTCCCTCTTCCTCCTCCTGTGAATCAATAGCCTCAACTCTGGTCTGATGCTGTTCCAGTTCCAGTTCCAGCTCTTCAGTTGTTAGCTCTACCCTGTGCTCCTCCATCAACTCTTCCACATCCTCACCACTCAACTCCAACCCCAGGCTGTTCCCCAATGCCACAATATCTTCCACAACAGGCACAAGGTCAGCCTCAAATCCTTCAAAATCCCTCTTTTCCACACAATCCGGCCACAGTGGTCTCCAAGCAGAGTTCAAAGTCCTGGAAGTCACTCCCTCCCAAGCCTTACCTATTAGGCCTATGCAATGGATGATATTGAAGTGATCTTTCCAGAACTCTCTTAGGGTCAATTCAGAGTCCAAGGTTATGTCAAAGCACCTTTGAAACATTGCTTTGGTGTACAGTTTTTTGAAGTTAGAAATGACCTGCTGGTACATGAGCTGGATGAGAGGAGTGGTGTTAGGAGGCAAGAACTTCACTGTGATGAAACTGTAGTTCTCAGACAAATAGTCTTCCAAGTTGTGAGGATGAGCAGGAGCATTGTCCAGTCCCAGGAGGCACTTGAGTCCCAATTTCTTTTCCAGAAGGTATTTCTACACACTAGGGCCAAACACTCCAGTCAACCATTCCACGAAAATGTTTTTAGTGACCCATGCCTTCATGTAAGCCTTCCAATGCACACACAAATTATTCCTGTTAACATTGTGTTTCTTGAAAGCTCTGGGATTTTCTGCGTGATACACCAGGAAAGGCTTCACTTTACAATCACCACTGGCATTAGCACATACAGTGGTACCTCGGTTAACGATGGTCCCGAAAATCGCCCTTTTATGTAAGTTTATTTTTTAAATGCTTTTGTAAGTGTATTTTTGGGGGTATAAAAGAACTAGTTTATTTTACATTATTCCTTATGGGGATAAATTCGTTTGGTAATGGCACTTGAACAGCATTCTGGAATGAAAAAATATCGTTAACCGAGGTACCACTGTATTATGAGAGTTAGCCTGTCTTTCATAGGCTTGTCCTGGCAGTGTCTTTTCCTCCTGAGTAATGAAGGTCCTGTTTGGCATTTTCTTCCAAAACAGACCTGTTTCGTCACAATTAAACACTTGTTGGGGTTCAAATTTTTCAGTGTCTACGAACCCCTTAACCCTTTCGGGGTTTTGGTCGTACTAGTACATCTTACTCACTGGGGTTATTGACGTACTAGTACGCCTAAATTCTAGCGCCCTCAAATCAAGCAGAAACAGGCTGTTAGGCCTAGATGTGATAGAATGGGTCTGTGCGGTCAGTGTGCGCAGTATAAAAAAATTCCTGCACCACACAGTGCATAATGAGGGGAAAAAAAACTCTGACCGTGTTTTTGGTTTAAAACAGCGACTTTGCAGTCTAATTTGGTATGGTATTTATTGTTGTATTCTCGTTTTCCTGTTCTCATTTGATAGAATGGAAGATATATTACAGAAATAGAGATGATTTTGATTGGTTTGACAATAACAAGTACCTTGAAATTGAGCTCAAAGTAGAAAAAATGTTCGATTTTTGACGATGTTCAAGAGTAAACAAATCACACCATGCGTCCAATACACATCAACTGGCGAGTCTAATATTCATGCACAAGTGCTCTGATATTATTTATACCATTTTTACAATGATGCAGTTGTATACATAACAATAAATCTTCTATTTTTTTTTGTGAATAAAAATTCAAAATGGAAAGCAAAAGTAATGTAAGAGGGGCCTCGAGACATGACTAATGAACAGAGAAGATGTTATTTTAGTGCCAGGAATGTCTGTCTTGTTTAATATGGATCCTATTTTGAGATTGGCATCGTTTCAAATTTGTGTGAAATTGGCCAAATTGCCATTTTCTGACCACTATTTTGGGTAGTTGAAATTGTACTCAATCGATAGAAGAAATGGAGTTCTAGCGAAATAGCTATAATTTTAGTAGACTGAAACATTGGAATGTGCCGAAAATAGGGCTCAAAGTGGGCGAAATCACGGATGCATAAGTGTCATGGCTACCGCTAACTTCGCGAAAGCATAATTCCGTTAGTTTTCGATCAAATTTCATAATTTTTGTGGCGTTATGATCGGAAAAAGATTCTCTATCATTCTATAAGAAAAAATAATTTTTTTTTTTAAATTCGTGGACCCTGAGAACGAGTTTCAGAGACCCCCCTTGGACCCCCAAAGGGTTAAATTCACTCACAAACTTTTCAGCTGCACATTTGTCTGAGCTGGCTGCCTCACCGTGCCTCACAACACTGTGTATGCCACTTTGTTTCTTAAACCTCTCAAACCAGCCTCTGCTGGCTTTAAAATCACTCTCCTCAGCACTGGTTGCAGGCATTGTCTTGACAAGATCTGCGTACAACTGCCTTGCCTTTTCACAAATTATTGCTGTGGAAATACTATCACCCGCTATCTGTTTTTCATTGATCCACACCCCAAACAACTTCTCAACCTCATCCAATATTTTAAATCTATTTTTCGTTAACATATCAACACCTTTTGCAACATTAACTTCCTTGATTTCTTTTCTCTTTGCCAGGATAGGTGAAAGTAGATTGGTTTTTGTTGTACATCCTGGCAAGTTCACTCACACGTTCACCACTCTCATATTTTTCTACAATCTCTTTCTTCAGTTCGATGGTATTCCTCACTCTCTTTACCACAGGGGTGCCACTAGGAAGCTTCTTTGGACCCTTGGTGACTTATTTCACAGTGACAATCACTAAACCAGCAATAAACACAAGAGATTTAATGTGAAATGTTTGAATGAGCGAGCTGTGTAATGTTCTCTCAATGGTAAACAATGCTAGACTGGCGTCCTGCATGGCAAGGCGCCCAAGCGCAGGCAGGTGGACAGGTCTGGTATGGACCGCTACACAAGTAAAGAACGCTACACGAGAAACATAAAGACCAAAAAAAGCAACCTTTACACGAAACAACCGTTATCCGGACAGACTGAAACACGGGGTACCACTGTACTTTTCGTTGTGAAAGCAATCAAAATCATGTCTATTTCTGTAATATATCTTCCATTCTATCAATTGGACCAAAAAACGAGAATACAACCATAAAAACCATACGAAAATGTACCACTAAGGGCCGGCTAAGGCTGAGAAGTGAACTCCGCTATTTACAGTCAGATTTCTTTCAATTTTAGTGTACGTTAAGAAACATCATACATTGCCCAAGTTTCAATAAGATAGTCCAACAAACAAATGAGATCCAATTCCCTACATAAAGAGCAAGAGCCCCTCACCAGTGTCAAGAAACCTCCTTTGAGGCACGCTGTCATCTGGAAATTTCGCTTGCCTATGGAAGCAAAAAATCGACCAATCGACTGTTCATATCTGAAAAACTCACACGTGGATGCACTCATTAGTGGAGGTTCCACTGTATGTACACTCGTATTCAACACAATAACTGCACTAATATTTTCATCATTATTTTGTTTACAATAATTGTTTACAACAAAAAACACTCAAAAATGTTGTATACAGTGGAACAACGAGTTTCGGCCACTCCGAATATCAGCCGCTTCGAGTTTCGGTTGCTTTTTTTGGCCTAATTTTGTCCTGACTTTTGTCCATTGCCACGAGTTTCAGCTGGCATACCAGACCTGTCCGCCTCCCCGCGCAGGCATCGTGAGCCAGTCTAGCTTTGTTTATCCTTGAGTGAACATTACCCTGTGTGCTCATCCAAACATTTCACAATCAATTCATTGTGTTTACTGATGGTTTATTGATTGTGACTGAAATAAGCCACCATGGGCCCAAAGAAACTTCATAGTGGCAGCCCTTTGGTAAAAAAACTGACAAAGACGATAGAATTGAAGAAAGAAATTGTAGCAATATACCAAAGTGGAGGAGAAAGCGAGAGGGGAGAATGTGCCTTCTTCAGTGATTCAGCGATTCTACGATATGTACGATACTAAAGCAGCATGAGTCGATAAAGGCTATAGCACCAGTCGTCAATAAAGTGTAGCATTAACAGTGTAGCAAGTAAGTTGAGTGATTAATCGATAGAAAAAGGACAGCACGAAACTGACTCCTCCATTGTTAGAGTTATATAGGGCGACTGACAAAACCTCTGTCTCTGGCGGCCATCACCACTACTATGTAAAGCTTATCTTTCAGTGGTCCTTATACGTACACCCAACAACAAACAACACTGGAACACTCGTCAGGGAGAGAGACATATGACATATTTTATTCAATCTAGAGTATATATCATGTTTCTATGTTATTAATATTGTTTATGTCATATTAAATGAATTGTGCTAGATAAATAAGCCATAGAGTTAATATTAGTGTCATATTGAAGGACTATCTTGTCCTGCCTAAAAACAAACTCTCCTGCCTCTCTCATACCTGGAGTTTATCTGGAGAGAGTTGCGGGGGTCAATGCCCCCGCGGCCCGGTCTGTGACCAGGCATTATGGTGAATCAGAGCCTGATCAACCAGGCTGTTACTGCTGGCCGCACGCAGTCCGACGTACAAACCACAGCCCGGCTGGTCAGGCACTGACTTTAGGTGCCTGTCTAGTGCCTGCTTGAAGACAGCCATGGGTCTATTGGTAATCTCTCTTATGTATGCTGGGAGGCAGTTGAACAGTCTTGGGCCCCTGACACTTATTGTGTTGTCTCTCAACGTGCTAGTGGCACCCCTGCTTTTCATTGGGGGATGTTGCATCGTCTGCCGAGTCTTTTGCTTTCATAGGGAGTGACTCTCGTGTGCAAGTTTGGTACTAATCCCTCTATTATTTTCCAAGTGTATATAATAATGTATCTCTCCCGCCTGCATTCTAGGGAGTACAGTGGTACCTCGACTTACGTTTTTAATCCGTCAGAGAGGGCATTTCTTAAGACGAAACAAACGTAACATGAATCAATTTTCCCCATAAGAAATAATGGAAATAAATTTAATCCGTCCAAGACTTCCAAAAGTAGTTAAATAAAATATTTTTTTAGAACTTTTGGACATTAAATAATAAATAATTGAATAAAGAATACATAAATACACATGCAAATATTGTACAATAACATGTCACTTACATTTATTGAAGAGTTGTTGATGTGTGGAGGACGGGAGGAGGGAGAAGGTGGAGTAGTATGCTAGTGTTTGGAAGGGGAATCCCTTCCATTAACACTGCAGGTGGTAAGTTCTTTTCTGGGGTTACTTCCCTTTTTCTTTGAATGCCACTAGGACCAGCTTGAGAGTCACTAGACCTCTTTCTAACAACAAATTTCTCCAGGGAGCTCTGTGTCTGGCGATTCTTTAACACATCCCTGAAATGACACACCACTGTGTCATTGTACAGGTTGCCTGCACGGCCTGCAACAGCATGGTTAGGGTGATATTCATCCATAAATGCTTGCACATCACTCCATTTGGCACAGATCTCCCTAATCCTTGAAGAAGGCACATTCTTCCATTTTTGTTCCACCTCCACCTCCTCCTCTGAACCATTGTCCTGACCTCTGCTCTCTTGTTCCAGTTGCTGTTGAAGCTCTTGCAGATCTTCAGTGGTTAGCTCTTCCTTGGGCTCCTCCACCAACTGTTCCACATCCTCACCACTCACCTCTAACCCCAAAGACTTGCCCAATTCCACAATTTCTTCCAAAACAGGCTCAGGCTCAGGCTCAGGGTTCTGAGGCTCAGCCCCAAAACCTTCAAAATCCCTCTCTAGGACACAGTCTGGCCACAATTTTCTCCAGGCAGAGTTCAAAGTCCTGGTAGTCACTCCCTCCCAAGCCTTACCTATAAGGTGTACACAATGCAGCATATGGAAATGTTTTTCCAAAATTCTCTTAGGGTTATGTTCATGTCTGTGGTCACATCAAAGCACTTTTGAAACATTGCTTTGGTATAGAGTTTTTAAAGTTGGAAATGACCTGCTGGTCCATGGGCTGGAGGAGAGGAGTGGTATTAGGGGGCAAGAACTTCACTTTGATGAATTTAAACTCCTCCACAATTTTCTCTACCAAGTTTGGAGGATGACAAGGAGCATTGTCCATTATCAGGAGGCACTTAAGTGGCAAATTATTGTCCAATAGATATTTCTTCACACTGGGGCCAAACACTTCATTGAACCAATCTAAGAAAATGTCCTTTGTGACCCAAGCCTTTTGTTAGACTTCCACATCACACACAAGTTAGACTTGCTGACACCGCATCTGCCAAAAACTCGGGGATTTTCAAAAGATACACTAGTAAAGGCTTCACTTTGCAATCACCACTGGCATTGGCACAAAGCATCAAAGTTAGCCTGTCTTTCATAGGCTTATGTCCTGGCTGTGCCTTTTCCTCCTGAGTAATGTAGGTCCTGTTGGGCATTTTCTTCAAAAACAGGCCTGTTTCATCACAATTAAACACTTGTTGGGGGAGGAATTGTTCAGCCTCTATGTACTCCTGGAATTCAGGCACATATTTTTCAGCCGCACTTTTGTCACAACTGGCTCCCTCACCATGCCTCACAACACTATGTATGCCAGTACGCTTCTTAAATTTTTGAAACCAGCCTCTGCTGGCTTTAAATTCGCTCACTTCACTCGTTGCAGGCATTTTCTTAAGGAGATCATCATGCAACTGCCTTGCTTTTCACATATTATTCCCTCCGAAACAGTATCTCCTGCTAACTGTTTCTCGTTGATCCACACCAACAACAACCTTTCCACATTTTCCAGCACTTGTGGTCTGTGTTTTGTGATCACAGATGCACCTTTGCAACAACAGCTTCCTTGATTTTACTTAAATATTTCTTATCCACAATGGTAGAGATGGTAGAATAGGGTTTACCATACAGCCTGGCCAGCTCACTGATACGCACTCCACTTTCATATTTTTCTATTATCTCCTTCTTCATTTCTATCGTAAATATATTTCTGTTCCTCTTTGCCACAGGCTTAGCACTAGGATCTTTCCTTGGACCCATGGTAGCTTATTTAGCAGTTGCAAGCACTAAAAACAGTGGAATAATGACAATATACTGGTATGAATGCGTGGGTGTGGGTGGGTGGTCGCTCTCGCTTGTAAACAATAGCACACTGACGCTCCCTGGAGTGCGCGCTCAGCTGGGCTCCAAGCGAACAGGTCCGGTACGAAAGGCGTAAGACAAATCAATCAACGGATGTCGCATTCACATTTCTTACGTTATAAGTAACGGATATCGAATATAACGTAAGGTGATAACAACGTAAGTCGAGGTACCACTGTACATGTTTAGGAACTTCAAGCGTTCCCAGTAATTGATGTTGTTTATCGCAGTTATGCGTGCTGTGAAGGTTCTCTGCACATTTTTTAGTTCAGCAATTTCACCTGCCTTGAAAGGTGGAGTGTGTGTTGGTGTTATTGTTGGGTATAAAAACTGGTGGAGTGTGTTGGTGTTGTTGTTGGGCATAAGGAGATGGTGGCATAGGACGGCGCTCTTGTCAGTGTCCCTATAATCTCAAATAACATTGTAGAAGTTAAGTTTTGTGTCATCATTTTCTATCGATTATTCGCTTTAATTACTTAAGTAAGTTTATTCAGGTATACACAAATCCAGTTATACATAGATTATCATACATAGCAGCATATGTGTAGAAAACCTAGGATAACCAAAAAAAGTCAAGACAGAGTGACTTATTTCCATTGCTACACTTTATCACTAGCTGGTGCTATAGCCTTTATCGACTTGTGAAGCTTCTTTGGACCCATGGTGACTTATTTCACAGTGAAAATCACTGATCCAGCAATAAACACAACAAAAGTATTGTGAATGTTTGAAAGAGCACGCTGGTGTCCTGCGCAGGCGCGGGTCAGGCGGACAGGTCTGGTACATTACGCTACATGAGTAAATGTCGCTACACAAGCAAAATATTTTGTGAAAAAAGCTTACGTTACACGATTTTTACGTTATATGGAGCTTACGTTAGTCGGGGTTCCACTGTATTTCTTATGGGAAATATTGCATCAGCTTTCGGCAGCTTCGAGTTTAGGCTTAACTTCTGGAACAGATTATAGCCAAAACTCGGGGTTCCACTGTACAGTGGTCCCTCGGTTTTCGTGCATCTCCAAACTCGAACATTTATGTAAGTGTATTTTCTTAAGTGCTGTTGCAAGTGTATTTTTGGGGGTCTGAAATAGACTAACCTACGTGACATTATTTCTTTAGGAAGTAAATTCGTTCGGTAATGGCACTTGAGCAGCATTCTGGAATGAATTTTCGGCGAAAACTGAGGGACCACTGTACAGTCAATCTCCGTTTTCGTGTACCCCTGTTTTCGGTGATTTCAGTTTTCGAGCACTTTTTTTCATGGAAATATTACCTCCGTTTTCGATGATTGGCTACGTTTTCATTCATGGTATGGAACCTGTCCAGTGCCCAGCACACATACAAAGCCCGCCTCCCATGCACATTCTCAGGCAGTGGAGCATTGTTTCTGGTTGAGTGAACATTATCCTGCGAGTTCATACAAAACATTTCTTAACAATCCATTGTTTTTGGCCCTTGATTATTGTGTGTGACTGCTAAATAAGCCACCATGGGCTCAAAGAAAGCTCCTAGTGTCAGTCCTTTGGTAAAAAAAAGTGAGGAACACCAAAGAATTAAGGAAAGAAATCGCAGCAAAGTATCAGAGTGGAGTCGATAAAAGCTATAGCACCAGCCAGCGATAAAGTGCAGCATTAACAGTGTAGCAAGTAAGTTAAGCCATTAATCGAGAGAAAAATGACGACACAAAACTTAACTCCTCCATTGTTTGTTTGAGGAATATATTGGCACTGAGTCCAGAGCTGCCCTCTGCCAACATCTCATCCAAGGTAAGTGTAAATATTTCTTATTTATATAAGTGTGAATATTTCTTATTAATAAATTAAAGTGTAAATATTTATTTATAAATTGAGGTGTAAATATTTCTTATTTATAAATTATGAACATGTACATTGTGTGAATAGAGGTGGTGGCGGCCTGCTGCTGCCACCGACCACCACCAGCAGTATATGTACGGCTTATGGTCAGTGGCCCTTAAACTCAACAACAATAACAATACCGCCAGTTCTCTCATACATAATGACATATTTTATTCATTCTTATTCATTCATTTTTATTCATTTATATCATGTTTCTATGTTATTAATATTGTTTATTATGTCATATCAAATGAATTGTGATATATAAATAAGCCATAGAGCTGATATTAGTGTCAAATTGAAGCATTTTGTCCTGCCTCCCAACACTAAACTCGCCTCCCTCTCTCCTCTCCATCTTCCATACACCAACAAGAGTCGATCCCTCCGGAATGGATTAAGCACGAAAACGGAGGGTTGACTGTATTAGTAATGTTCTATTATATATTTACAGTGGAACTTCGGTTTTTGTTTGCCTGGTTTTCGTCTAATTCAGTTTTTAACAACTACTTTCATCAAAATTTTCTCCCAGTTTTCATTCATCACCTCGATTTTCGTCGGTCCGCCATACCAAACATGTCCGCTTGCTGCGCCTACACAAAGCATCCCATGCGTTCTGAATCAGTCTGGCTTTGTTTCTCATCAAGCATTACCCTGAACTCTGCTTGGAGAAAATTGTGGCTAGAATGTGTCCAAGAGAAGGATTTTGAAGGGTTTGAGGCTTACAGCCCTATGCCTGTTGTGGAATCTATTGTGGCTTTGAGGAAGTCCATGGGGTTGGATGTGAGTGGCCAGAATGTGGAAGAGTTGGTGGACGACAAAAGGAAAGAGCTAACCAATGAAGAGCTGGAACAACAAGAGATCACAGTTGAGGAAATTGCTTCAGAGGAGGAGGAAGAGAGAGGGAAGAATGTGCTTTCTTCAGTGATTAACCCTTTGGGGGTCGACAGGCCTTCTCGGAAACCTGTTCCTGGGGTCAAAACATTTTTGGAAAAAAAAAATTAATTTTTCTTATGAAATGATAGAGAATCTTTTTCCGATCATAACGCCACCAAAATTATGAAATTTGATCAAAAACTAATGGAATTATGCTTTCGCGAAGTTACCGGTATCAATGACATTTACGCATAAGCGATTTCGCCCACTTAGAGCCCTATTTTCGGCAAATTCCAATGTTTCAGTCTACTAAAATTATAGCTATTTCGCTAGAACTCCATTTCTTCTATCGATTGAGTACAAGAAACCGCCTATTTATCAATTTCAACTACCCAAAATAGTGGTCAGACAATGGCAATTTGGCCAATTTCACACAAATTTCAAATGATGCCAATTTCAAAATAGGGTCCAGAATAAACAAGGCAGACATTCCTGGCAGTAAAATAACATCTTCTCTCTTTATTAGTCACGTCTCCAGAACCCTCTTACATTACTTTTGCTTTTCATTTTGAATTTTTATTCTCACAAAAAATAGAAGATTTACTGTTATGTATACAACTGCATCATTGTAAAAATGGTATAAATAATATCAGAGCACTTGTGCATGAATATTAGACTCGCCAGTTGATGTGTATTGGACGCATGGTGTGATTTGTTTACTCTTGAACATCATCAAAAATCGAACATTTTCGCTACTTTGAGCTCAATTTCAAGGTACAGTGGTACCTCGAGTTACGATGGTCCCCAAAATCGCCCTTTTATGTAAGTTTATTTTTTTTAAATGCTTTTGTAATTATATTTTTGGGGGTGTAAAAGGACTAGTCTATTTTACATTATTCCTTATGGGGATAAATTCGTTTGGTAATGGCACTTGAACAGCATTCTCGAACGAAAAAATATCGTAACTCGAGGTACCACTGTACTTGTCATTGTCAAACCAATCAAAATCATCTCTATTTCTGTAATATATTTTCATTTTATCAAATGAGACCAAGAAAACGAGAATACATCAATAAATACCATACGAAAATAGACTGCAAAGTCGCTGTTTTAAACGAAAAAAAACGGTCTGAGTTTTTTTTTCTCTCATTATGCAGTGTGTGGTGCAGGATTTTTTTATACTGCGCACACTGACCACATAGACCCATTCTTTCATATGTAGGGCTACCAGCCGTTTCCCACTTATTTTGAGGCCGCTAGAATTTATGCGTACGACACCAACCCCTGCTCGTAAAACATACTAGTAAGGCACCGACCCCGAAAGGGTTAAGGACATGTGTTCAAAGTGGAGTGAGCTGCAAAGTTTTGTGGAGAAATATCACCCTAATAAAGCTGTTGCAAGCCGTGTCTGCAACATGTTCAATAACAATGCCTTGTCCCATTTTAGGCAAATCTTAGAGAGATACCAGAAACAGACCTCTCTGGACAGATTTTTTTTGTGCGACAGGGGTCCAGTGCCAGTAAAAGACAAAGAAGGGAAGTAACCCCGGATAGGGGATTGATACCTGAATTTCTTATGGAAGGGGATTCCCTTCCAACCAATAACCTCTCCTCCTACCTCTCCCATACCTCTTCCATATGCTAACAAGTCTTCAATAAAGGTAAAAGTGATATTAAATGTTCATTTATCCATTTCTTTAGTCCTTTATATTCATTTGTCATTGTTTTCTGTATGTAAATCTATAGTTATTCTCCGTAAAATGTATTTTTTGTTAATACTTTTAGGTGTCTGGAAAGGATTAATTGGATTTACATTATTTCTTATGGGAAATATTGCTTCAGTTTCATCGAATTTGCTTTTCGTCAGACTTTCTGTAACGAATTAACGATGAAAACCGAGGTTCCACTATACGTATATATACAGTGAGTGGACTTGTTGCTAGAACTGCTGCAGTCTGTGAAAGTCTTTGAAACAAGGTGTCATGCACAGTGGTGTCTTAGTCATCTGTGGACCAGTATGATTTTATATTATGCTTATAGATATGAGTCATAAGCATTATTGTTGCAAAAAACAAATACATATCAGCCACAGTTGTCTCCTTCCACTGGTGGATGACGATGCACTTTGTCCTGGACCTGCTGAGTCAGCGGCTTGGGTCCCAGTCTGGGCTGGTGCAGCATGCTGCACGCTCGCATACTGCATGCTCGTTGCGGCACCACCACCACCTATGGACACGTGGTCTATCCATCCCAATTGTAGCCACATCACTGTCACTTTCACTGTATAATCCATGTGGTACACTGTACCATATGGTACAGATACAAGGACCCCAATAGAAATAAGTCGCTCTGACTTTTTGAGTTATCCTACGATCTTTACACATACAGTGGACCCTCGGTTAACAAAATTAATCCGTTCCAGGAGCTATTACTTAATCTGAATCTTTCGTTATCTGAAACCTTATTTCCCATAAGAAATAATGTAAATACAATTAATTCGTTCCACAAAAAAATAATCACTCAAAATAAAAAAAAATAACATTTACTTACCTTTATTGAAGAGACTTGCAGGCATCTGGAAGATATGTACATGATGATTGGAGCAGGTGTTAGTGGTTGGAAGGGAATCCCCTCCAAAAGGACTTCAGGTGACAAGTCCCTCTCTGGGGTTACTTCCCTTCTTGGTCTTTTAATGCCACTAGGACCACCTTGAGAGTCACTAGACCCCTGCCTGGTGAAGTAGCTGTCCACAGTCCTCTGTTTCTGGCGACTCTTCAACACTTTTCTGAAGTACAACATGGCTCTGTCACTGAAGTGGTTGCACAGAAGGCTCATTTCAGCTTGCTCAGGGTGGTATCTTTCAACAAATGTCTGCAACTCATTCCACTTTGTACACATCTCCTTAAGCACTGAAGAAGGCACCTCCTTATCTCTCTCTCTCTCTTCCTGTGAAGCAATAACCTCAGCTGTGGTCTGTTGCTGTTCCAGATGAAGCTCTTGCAGCTCTTCAGTTGTTAGCTCTACCCTGTGCTCCTCCACCAACTCTTCCACATCCTCACCACTCACCTCCAACCCCAGGCTGTTCCCCAATTCCACAATATCTTCCACAACATGTTCCACAACAGGCACAGGGTCGTCAGGGTCAGCCTCAAATCCTTCAAAATTCCTCTCTTGGACACAATCCGGCCACAGTGGTCTCCAAGCAGAGTTCAGAGTCCTGGAAGTCACTTCCTCCCAAGCCTTACCTATAAGGCCTATGCAATGCACGATATTGAGGTGTTCTTTCCAGAACTCTCTTAGGGTCAATTCAGAGTCATTGGTCATATTAAAGCACCTCTGAAACAGTGCTTTGGTGTACAGTTTCTTGAAGTTGGAAATGACCTGCTGGTCCATGGGCTGGAGGAGAGGAGTGGTGTTAGGAGGCAAGAACTTCACTTTGATGAAATTTATGTTGTCAGGCAACAACTCTTGCAAGTTGTGAGGATGAGCAGGAGCATTGTCCAGTAGCAGGAGGCACTTGAGTGGCAATTTATTTTCCAGGAGGTATTTCTTCACACTAGGGCCAAACACTCCAGTCATCCATTCCTTGAAAATCTCCGTAGTGACCCATGCCTTGGTGTTAGCTTTCCAATGCACACACATTTATTCTTGTCAACACCGTGATTCTTGAAGGGTCTGGGATTTTCATAGTGATGCACCAGTAAAGGCTTCACTTTAAAATCACCACTGGCATTGGCACACATCATAAGAGTTAGCCTGTCTTTCATAGGCTTGTGTCCTGGCTGTGCCTTTTCCTCCTGAGTAATGTAGGTCCTGTTGGGCATTTTCTTCCAAAACAGGCCTGTTTCATCACAATTAAACACTTGTTGGGGGAGGAATTGTTCAGCCTCTACGAACCCCTTGAATTCCAGCACAAATTTTTCAGCTGCACGTTTGTCTGAGCTGGCTGCCTCACCATGCCTCACAACATTGTGTATGCCACTACGTTTCTTAAACTTCTCAAACCAGCCTTTGCTGGCTTTAAAATCACTCTCCTCACCACTGGTTGCAGGCATTGTCTTCACAAGATCTGCGTGCAACTTCCTTGCCTTTTCACAAATTATCGCCATAGAAATACTATCACCCGCTCTCTGTTTTTCATGGATCCACACCAACAACAACTTCTCAACCTCATCCACTGTTTTCGATCTTTGTTTCGTTAACAAATTAACCCCTTTTGCAACATTAGCTTTCTTGATCTCATTTCTCTGTGCCAGGATAGTGCCGATAGTAGATGGAGTTTTCTTGTACATCCTGGCAAGATCACTCAGACGTACACCACTCTCATATTTTTCTATGATTTCCTTCTTCAGTTCGATGGTGTTCCTCACTCTCTTTACCCCAGGGGTGCCACTAGGAAGCTTCTTTGGACTCATGGTGACTTATTTCACAGTGGCAATAACTAAAACCACCAAAAAATACACCAAATATATTGTGAATCTTTGAAAGAGCGCGCTGGGTAATGTTCTCTCAATGGTAAACAACGCTTCACTGGCGTCCTGCGCTTGCGCGGAGCAGGCGGACGCGTCTAATACCTTTCGGTAACCGAGGACTTTTTCGCTAACCGATTCCGAAAAAAGCTTACGTTTTCCGAAACTTTCGTTAACAGGACCTTTCGTTAACCGAGGGTCCACTGTACAGTGGACCCTCGGTTAGCAGCCATTCCTGTTAGTGGCCAACTCGGTTAGCGGCCGGTTTTACGGCTCCCGGTTAGCGGCCGTTTTTCCGGTTAGCGGCCGTATTGGATGCGTCAACCCACCGGCTGGGGACGCTTGCACTTCAGTTTGTTTGTGTCTCTCGGTGCGTAAGGAAGCTTCTGCTCATTCATCCAAACATTTTGCTTGTTTTCCATTGTTTTTTGTCAGTGCAACTGCGAAATAAGTAACCATGGCTCCCAAGAAAGTTCCTAGTAAAGTTCCTTTGGTAAAGAAAGTGAGAAACACGATAGAATTCAAGGCAGGCAGGCATAGAGGCAAGGAGTGTAGCAGGCATGCAGGGAGTGTAGCATTCATGCAGGGAGTGTAGCATTCATGCAGGGAATGTAGCATTTATGCAGGGAGTGTAGCATTCATGCAGGGAGTGTAGCAGGAATGCAGGGAGTGTAGCAGGAATGCAGGGAGTGTAGCAGGCATGCAGGTAGTGTAGCAGGCATGCAGGGAGTGTAGCAGGCATGCAGGTAGTGTAGCAGGCATGCAGGGAGTATAGCAGGCATGCAGGGAGTGTAGCAGGCATGCAGGTAGTGTAGCAGGCATGCAGGGAGTATAGTTGGTGGAATGACTCTGAAGCTGGTCCTAGTGGCATTAACCCTTTCAGGGTTATTGACGTACTAGTACGGCTTACGCCCTGGGGTTATTGACGTACTAGTACGCCTAAATTCTAGTGCCCTCAAATCAAGCAGAAACAGGCTGTTAGGCATAGATGTGATAGAATGGGTCTGTGCGGTCACTGTGCGCAGTATAAAAAATTCCTGCACCACACAGTGCATAATGAGGAAAAAAAAACTCTGACCATGTTTTTGGTTTAAAACAGCGATTTTGCAGTCTATTTTCGTATGGTATTTATTGTTGTATTCTCGTTTTCTTGGTCTCACTTGATAGATTGGAAGATATATTACAGAAATAGATTTGATTTTGATTGGTTTGACAACGACAAGTACCTTGAAATTGAGCTCAAAGTAGCGAAAATGTTCGATTTTTGACAATGTTCAAGAGTAAACAAATGACACCATGCGTCCAATACACATCAACTGGCGAGTCTAATATTCATGCACAAGTGCTCTAATATTATTTATAACATTTTTACAATGATGCAGTTGTATACATAACAGTAAATCTTCTATTTTTTTGTGAGAATAAAAATTCAAAATGAAAAGCAAAAGTAATGTAAGAGGGGCCTGGAAACGTGACTAATGAACAGAGAAGACGTTATTTTAGTGCCAGGAATGTCTACCTTGTTTATTCTGGACCCTATTTTGAAATTGGCATCGTTTGAAATTTGTGTGAAATTGGCCAAATTGCCATTTTCTGACCACTATTTTGGGTAGTTGTAATTATAATAATAATAATAATAATAATAATAATAATAATTTTTATTTCAATGCATGTTACAAGTGTACAATGTTATTGGTAGTTACAAATATAATACAATTATAAAACTGTAATGCAAGGAGAGCCACTGGCATGCCATGGCATTAGGGGCAGTTTATTCTAGAGACTTATTCACTAAGTACTTAATGCTAAAGAAATTGATTGAGTTTATTCTAGTTCTATATTATTTAAATTATTAAATGGTTATACATACTATTTAAAGACAATACAAGAGAAATTGGTTGAGTTTAATCTAGTTGTAGAATTTATTTCAAATTACAGTATGTTGATGCTATACTAGTATAATAAC
>WNWK01017176.1:0-43021 GCA_009830355.1 Cherax destructor | reverse complement strand
ATTGAAAGAATTAGAGGTAAGACAGAGAGTAGGATTGCAGATGAGCAAGGAGGCTTTAGAGTGGGTAGGGGATGTGTAGACTGTTTACAGTGAAGCATATAGGAACAGTATTTAGATAAAGGTAGAGAAGTTTTTATTGCATTTATGGATTTAGAAAAGGCATATGATAGAGTGGATAGGGGAGCAATGTGGCAAATGTTGCAAGTGTATGGAATAGGTAGTAAGTTACTGAAGGCTGTAAAGAGTTTTTATGAGGATATGAGGCTCAGGTTAGGGTTGGGGAGAGAGGAGATTATTTTCCCCGGTAAAAGTAGGTCTTAGACAGGGATGTGTAATGTCACCATGGTTGTTTAATATATTTATAGATGGGGTTGTAAAGAAGTAAATGCTAGGGTGTTGGGGAGAGGGGTGGGATTAAATTATGGAGAATTAAATGCAAATGGGATTGACACAGTTACTTTTTGCTGATGATATTTGTTATGGGAGATTCTAAAGAAAAGTTGCAAAGGTTAGTGGACGATTTGGGAGAGTGTGTAAAGGTAGAAAGTTAAAAGTGAACATAGATAAGAGTAAGGTGATGAGGGTATCAAACGATTTAAATAAAGAAAAATTGGATATCACATTGGAGAGAGGGATTATGGAAGAAGTAAATGTTTTCAGATATTTGGGAGTTGACGTCAGGATGGGTTTATGAAGGATGAGGTTCCATAGAATTGATGAAGGAAAAAAGGTGAGTGGTGCATTGAGGTATCTGTGGAGACAAAAAACGTTATCCATGGAGGCAAAGAAGGGAATGTACGAAAGTATAGTGGTACCAACACTCTTATATCGGTGTGAAGCATGGGTTGCAAATGCTGCAGCGAGGAGGAGGCTGGAGGCAGTGGAGATGTCCGTCTAAGGGCAATGTGGTGTAAATATTATGCGAAACGGAATTGGAAATTAGGAGAAGGTGGGAGTTACTAAAAGTATTTGTCAGAGGGCTGAAGAGGGGTTGTTGAGGTGGTTTGGTCATTTAGAGAGAATGGATCAAAGTAGAATGATTTGGGAGAGCGTATAAATCTGTAGGGGAAGGAAGGGGGGGTAGGGGTCGTCCTAGAAAGGGTTGGAGGGAAGGGGAAAGGAGGTTTTGTGGGGAGGGGTTGGGCTTCCAACAAGCATGTGTGAGCGTGTTAGATAGGAGTGAATGGAGACGAATGGTTTGGGACATGACGATCTGTTGGAGGTGAGCAGGGTAAATTTTGTGAAGGGATTCAGGGAAACCAGTTAATTGGGTTTGTTGGGCTTGGGGTCCTGAAATGGGAAGTACAATGCCTGCACTTTAAAGGAGGGGTCTGAGATAGTGACAGCTGGGAGGGACTTTTCTCAGCTGTCGTATCTGAGCTCCTCTGCAAAGACAGTGATTATGTATGAGTGTGGTGAAAGTGTTGAATGATGATGAAAGTATTTTCTTTTTTGGGGATTTCTTCTTTTGGGTCACCCTGCCTCGGTGGGAGACGGCCGACTTGTTGAAAAAAAAAAATCAATAATATGGTAAGCGTAGATAATAAATTGTCAAAAGGAGTAATTGTGAGTGTATATATATGGGGTCCACCTCTGGTAAATTGAGGGACCCATAGCCTGGAGAAGTGGATAAAGGCTTCCAGGAAGAATATTTGGATTTCTTCCTGAAGCCATTTGAATATTCCACTTCCTACCACCCCATCTTTTCATTCTTTTTACCAATAGGTATATTTTATTACATAATATGGTACAAAAGATTTAAGAGATACATTGATGATATAAAGATGGCATATACAGTACATGAGGTGTAGAGATACATGCTAGAATATTGTTACATGTTTGTCACTGATTATAATGCGAAAATCTCACCCACTCCTCAGAGCTGGGGCGCCTGCCCAAAATACAGCATGCATTACCCCTCTGAACAGCAGGCTGAGTCGCTGGAACAAAACTAGCGCCCTGGGATCCCTAGTTACCATATTGAGTCTTTTGCCCAGCTCCTTGAGGAACTTAGATGCACTCTTTCCCCATGAGCCAAGGGTCTCCCAGCCTATGGGAACAAACATATAATGATGGGCAAGTTCTCCATATTTTCTCGACTCTTGGGACTCCCTGAAGCTGGCAGTTGCCCCCTTCCTCCCTGTTGCATTGGAGATAGGTATCAGCCAAGGTAGATGCACATATATAGTCCCACACCACCTGCTTGCCGTCTGTCCAGGCTTGAAGGGTGATACCATCTGGACACTTGGCTCCCATCAGATCTAATAGGTGGCTCCCTACTGCTGGGCATCCGGCTGTTGTGAGGCTCCTCTGATAATGTTATTAACCTCTTCATGTCTTGCAATCTTTCCTCGGATTTACGACACACAGACCATGGTACCCGATTCGGTCTGCTGCTTCAGCCACAAATACAACTGTGTTCGGCGAGAATAGGGCGGCAAGTCGAAGGGCAACACCAATGCGGATGGTCTGTAAGTCGAGGCGTGTGCCAAGGCTGGAGTTGGGAACAGCCAACAGAAAGTCCCCTGCATGAGGAGCTCTCACTGCCAGGAGGCGGGTCATCCTTCCCTGACCCACTCTGAAGCATTGTTGGGCTATATTCTCCACTATTGGGCCATCCCAGTGAAACTGTTTGTAGTTGTGGGGAGCAGGTCTGGTTTCAGAGACCGTTAGATTATCCCAGATCATGGCTCAGTCAATGAACTTTTGGTCCTGGACCCAATCTTGTCCCTAAGATGTTCAGGAAGAATCGCTGCTACAAGCCCTCTGGATGCAATGCATGAAGACAGGAAAGCAGGTAGAGCAATCTGTGATGGCTTCGGACACCAATGCCTCCTAGTCTGACTGGGAGTGTAGCTTGGTCCCACTGCCCATCTTCTAGAGTAAGGTTAAGTACTTTCGAAAAATCTGCCTCAGGATACTGTCATATTCGTGCATTATAGGGTTATATGAAGGTGCACATCTTAAGAAATATGTCATACATATAGTATATACAAACATACATACATAATACATAGTGATTCAGTGGGAGAGAAAACATTTAGCCAACTTCACATGCAGTGAAGCAGAGGACAAAAATAGGTTAGATAAATATTTGCCTTGAGGTCCGAGATTTTAAAGTCTTCGAAAACACATAAAACCTTATTCGTTCTAAGGTCTGTTGTTTTGATTTTCTTAGTATATCTCTTTGAAGCGTTTAAGAAAAAAAACACATGATGTACGTGTACATCATGAAAACAATCTGCAGAATAAGATTTCCATTGGGACTTGGTTGTCCATTCCATAGAAGTTTATGAAGACTATGATCTCACTGCAGTGTCTGGCCACCTACACTCAAGATGACGCTCTAATTTATATTGTTGCAGTGTTTCTCTCATGCACCAATATTAAAAATATTACGTTATCGTGATGTTTTAATGTATTATGCTTTGTTTTTGTAATATTTTCCTTGAATTGGACCGTGTAGTCGCAATAATAATAATAAAATTTGTTTTTATTAATTTCAGTATTGTTATTGGTTATATATATAATAAATACACTGAAATATCTCGCAGTATATAAAACACTGGACTGTATGATTAATTCCAATCTTTAAAGGGGTGGAGGGGGTAAGCAGTGGAAGGCCTCGGCCATATGACCAAAGCTCCAGCTGTTGGTAATCATGTGACTAAGACCCGCGTCAGGAAACACTTATTTGTTTCCTGATTAATCTTACATAACCTAACCTCACCTCTCAGTGTGTATATTGAAAGTCTGGCTTTTTGCTCCAGGGATTAAAGTGTTGTTGACTGGTGGTGAACAGGATACATGGAGTCAGTAATGAACATAGTGTAGCCGATAGGGTTTAAACCCGGTTAACCTGTACAGGGAATTTTCCTGTTTTAACTTTTAAGGTTTAAATAATAAGATATTACAAGGACCTCAATGGAAATAAGTCACTTTATATGACTTTTTTGGGGTTATCGTAGGTAATTTACACTATATATGATAACTGCACTAATATCTACCTGTACCTAAATAAACTTACTTATCTACGTTAAACTTATCAATGACTTTTGAAACTTGGTATTTTCTTCCATTTCTCGTGACAAGGCACCACCTCACCAGCACCCACTCAGGGAACATCCCTGACAAGGCACCACCCTCACCAGCACCCACTCAGGGAACATTCCTGACAAGGCACCACCCTCACCAGCACCCACTCAGGGAACATCCCTGACAAGGCACCACCCTCACCAGCACCCACTCAGGGAACATCCCTGACAAGGCACCACCCTCACCAGCACCCACTCAGGGAACATCCTGACAAGGCACCACCTCACCAGCACCCACTCAGGGAACATCCCTGGAAACACAAGTTTAACTCTCGATCGACGAATGAAAATCAAATACGAATTCAAATTCGTAGATAAGAGTACCCGGGAGCACCTCAGACGCTCCTCAAACTTCATGATTGTATTATGGTCACTTTGTTGGATGGTATTTTTAATGGAAGGAGAGGGAGGGAGAAAGTGAGGAGGAATTGTGCAAGGGGGATGGAATGAAAGTGGAAAGAGGAACGGAGGTGAGGAAGAGTAAAAAAAGAGATGGGAAAGAGAAGAGAGCTTTAATTATAACTAATGTAGGTTTGTATCAAACCCATGTGGAGGGTGTGATACAACATGCGGGAGAACATACAGGACTGACAGCTTGAACAATTTTGCCTTCAACACACAAACTCTTTCCAACATTTAATGAAATAGTTCCCAGCCAAGAAGTTATTGGGGGAAAGAAACATTTAAGAATGACTCAAACTAATAACACTTTGAAACAAATCACGGAACGGACAGGGTTCGAACCCAAAAGTGGCACTGGCCTGAGTTTTAGGACACACCATGGGTGAAACCCCCACCGTTCCGGGAATGTTTAGAATTAACTCTTAATTACAGCTTCCAGCACCATTGTGCAAGACCAGTTGTCCAAATCATTAGAAATACAGATGTTACAAAGCCTATTCCCAAAACACCAACAGTCAAGCTGAACTACTACCACACGTGATCTCTCATCGCTCTTGCTTATATAATGTCCTTTTCCCGTTTTATTCCGTTGTTTTAAAAATGCCTAGGATAGGTTAGGTAACATTAGGGGGAAACAGGATAAGTGTTTCGACGTGGGTTCAGTCATATGATGACCCACAGCTGGAGCTTTTGGTCATCTGACCGGGGCCCTTTCTGCTGGCTTCCCCGCCCAAAAACTTTAAAAATATATATTTGAAATGTTTTATAACTGCAATTTGTCCTTATTACATACAATAAAAAAAATTTCTTGGGGTTACGGCTGTTAATAATGATAATAATAATAAAATAATAATATTATTTTAAATTATTAATACGTAATATTAATAGGAACAACAGCACAAAAAAAAAAAAATAACAATTTTAGTAGCCTATCCCAGCCTATTAGGGCAGATTATTAAAAAGCTGGCGGGGGAGTCTGAGTTTGATGAGAGGAGTTTGACTCATTATGTTGACTTGGGGTTACACAGAATGAAAAAACCACTAATCAGTTTGTCGCTCTAGAGTTGACTGAAGTTGTTGGTTTGTTGGGTTTATGACCTGTCGATTACACGAGGGCATTAAGGCTGATTGTCACCTGTACACCACCTACCACGATAACTTTAACCTAAAATGGGAATTGCAGTACACTTCCAGTACATTTTGAATTGGAGATGTACACTTCTCCGAATGTATATATATATATATATATATATATATATATATATATATATACACCTCTTAGTGTATGCATTATGTTGATTAGAGAATCACTTATTGAATTGATAAATGTTTTCAGAAATACTACCCATAATATAATCAATTTTCAAGGAATATGTAATAAAAATAAAATAAAATAAAAATAATAATAAAATTTGAAGATCCGTTTTAACCAGAAAACTTACACCAGACACCATTTTTTTTGGTCCAACCCGAAGATTGTTTTTGGTCCCGTCTGAGAAAGTTTAATTTTTTGCTCCAGATCAAACCCACGCTTGTCATAGCGAGGGGGGGAGGTGAGATCTTTGGGACTCCCGTGGGTGGCAGAGAGGATCTGTAGCTCATGGTGAAGCTTCGCTTGCAGCCGAGAGGACACAGGTTAGATTCCCGTGTAACAAACACGAGCATTTTAGTGGAACTTACACGTGTTTTAGGCAATCAGGACGAGGCTTCAGGAAAAAAGACAACCCCACTAGACCTGGTAGACAAGGCCACACTAGACCTGGTAGACAAGACCACACCAGACCTGATCTTCACCAGATAACTGACCTATACCAGTACCAAGCGCAGAAATGAAGACCAGGAGTGGGGCTAGATGAAGGCTGACAGTGGATGGGAAAGCTCCAGGAACCACGATAAGAAACCCAGGATCCCACCAGACAAGACATGAAAGAGGCATCAGTGGTCGCTTTCAAAAAAAAAAAGAAAGAGAAAAGGCCAAAGGCCGCCAATGTTTTCTTTCAGCCGCCCCGTTTTCTATTTCACGCAGAGATGGTTCGAAGCACCGACTGAGGAAAACTGAATTGACGCTCTTTGCTTCCTTCGTGATTAAACATCGCTTGTCTGAATAACATTTTTGGTCCTTGTTTCATTTTTTGTTTGGGTATTGTTAGCCTGGCTCATCCTACGGAATTTTTGAGGAGCATATCTAAGAATTTGAAATGTTTCTAAAATTCGGTTCTTGTTTATTCTGCATTCCTGAAAATTTTTTTTGCTTGAAGGGGTCTATTCCTTTGCGGGGAAAACGAACCTGGTTTTTAATACATGGCGCCTCCCTAAACATTTTAAAATTTTATTGGGAAAAGTTTTTGTTATTTTGCAAAATTGTTAATCTTGAGGTTAGAGATTTTTTTATAATAATAAATATATTTTTAATTTTGGTATGATTTAATTTTAAATTATAATTTATAATATAAATATAGGCGAGGGCAGGTTTCCAGCACCGGAGTGAAACTCAAGTGAAAAAAGGGTTTAAATACTATTCAATCAATTTCGTTCGAAGGGGGGGGGAAAAATTTCCGGCATGTTTTAAAGTTGGAAATCACTTTTCCGGGGTTTTTAAAACCAAAAAAAATGTTGGATCCGGAAGCCCCTTTTGGGGCCCCCTAACGGCACCTTTGGGTGGAAGGTAATGGGAAAGGAGCAGAGGTAGGGAAACATCCCCCTTTTCCAACACTATCTGCTAGAAAAGGGAGTTTTGAAAGCGGATAGGGTATAGGTAATGGTAATTGTTGGAAGTGAGCATGCGCGGTATGGATCCCCGGGAATGGTGGTTGTGGAAAGGGGAATATGCCGGTCCCGGCCAACCTTATCACAACCCCCATCCTCCCCCCACGAACTTAGGAGATCTGCCAAACCAAATTGAAATTGGTATCCCAGGGATTTTCCTAGGCCCGTTTAATTAAATGTTGAGGGGTGGGTGATGGGGCCGAGCCACTTTGGAACCCAGGCCCGAACAATGACAGGGAGGAATGTCAGGTTGGAAGTTCTGACACGCAAGGATCCTTATTCAGAATGGGTCCGGACCCTGGCCCCCAAAGCAGAGAACCCAAGGGTCACGGCAATGCAACCTGGCAATCCGAAAAAAAATTCCCGGCACAAAAGGTTACGAACCCCCAAAACCAAAGCAGGATTGAAAGGGGGAAACCAAACCTCTATTAGGTGAATGAGCTAACAATTTGAACCCCGAGGAAATTGGGCTTTGCGCAATCCCCTGTTGCAATGCTTCTTCAGCCAAAACAGGAATGGTAAATTTGTTCAAGGAGTGCGAACTAAAAGAACGAAATGGCCCCCCACAGAGGATCGAGGTGAAAAGAAATCCACAAAAAGATTTGGGGAAGGGCAAAATCAGAGAAGGAAAGGGGAGAATTCAATTCATATGACGACACTGAGCTAAAAGATAAGCCCAAGTAAGATAGAGACAAGATAAAAGGGAATTTACCCTTTAACAATGGGGGACAACCTGAAAAAAATTTGCCGAACGGGGTCTTAAAGATGTGATTTGGGATTGCAGGAGGTTAATGGTTGGGGGGGGTGGTAAACCGTCCTGAGACCCTGCACCTTCCCAAAATTTAAACTGTCAAACGCTGGTGGGGAATAGAAAAAAATTTTCTTGGGTTATTTGGTGGGGGAAAAAGGATGGGGAATGGACCCATGCTGTTGGAAACCCTTGGCCCCCTTTAAAAGAGAGAAAAACATTCTGAAAAAGGGTGATTTATTGGGCCAAAAACTGGGGGGTTCCTAGGTGAACCCCAAGTCGCCGGGGCCCAATTAGGGCCCTTAAAGAAAGGGGGGAAAATTTAAAATTGGTTTCAAATTTGGAGGGTGTGGTTTAAGAGGAGACGGTTAAGTTTTTCATTCAGGGTACAGCAAACCCGGATCTTGTTTGGGGGGGTTTACGAGGGTTTGGGGGGACCAATCTACTCCTTCGTTTGCGAAGGGGAACCCCCAGTATGCGGGTAACTGGACTGGATGATGGGATTGGGGAAGGTACTGGGGGGGTTTGAAAGGACCTACAAGGGTTTAAAGGAAAAGGTTTAAAGGGATCTTCCAATTGGGGGAAAAAAAAATCAGGAATAATCAAGGGTGGAACAATTCCAAAAGGGACTATAAATAAAGTAGGGGGCCTGCGGGGCCCAGATGAAACGCCTCAGGACAAGTAGACTGAAAAAATTTGGAGGGAAAAAGGATTTGCCCCCTTTAAGGGTTTTTAAAGGGTCTTTTGAAAATCATCACCGGGGTAATTTGAAAAAAGAGGAGAGAAACTAATCACTTAAGGGTTTCCAATTGTCTACCAGAATGCAAGGGAGAGGAATAAGGGTTTGGGAGGATGGGCGGGCAAAGAAGGCGGAGTTATGTTTTTCGCATCGGTGGGTTTCGTGAAGTAAGGGGGTTGGTCCCGGGCTTTGAGAGGGGGGTTTGGGAGTTAAGACCCAAGTTTTGAAGAGAGAAAGGGTTGGAAAATAGAAAAGGGCTGGAAAAACCCCCATGGGACAAAAGGTGTGGAAATTAAACAAGGGAAAGTTTCAAAAAAGGCGCCCCCTTTGGGTGGGGACCCCTCGGGTTTTCTTCGGTTCCACTTTGGGAGAGAACAGGCATTCGGTTTGGTGTGCTTGGGGAAGGTTTTACTACCAACATGTGTTTGGGGGGGAGGCTAAACAATGGCCTTCTGGTCTGGGGGCACACTAGAAAATATGCAAGCATGGGGGGTTTGACTCATGGGGGGTCCCCAAGGGATTTTAGGAACCGTGGGGGGGTGATCTGTGGGAAAATTTTTGATGGAGTTCTAGGCTCGGAGGAAGGGTAGGGGGTTGTTGGGACTAATGGTGAATGGAGAACTACTTACTCCAGCCAAGGGGGTGGGTTATAAGCAAAGGAAAGGAGGAAATGGTTCCTGTTGATAATTCTAAATGGAAAGGAGGGGAAAAGTGGGGGTTTAAAGTTTAAGGAGTTGTGGAAACTTTGAACCGGCCAAAAACAAGTTCTCTTAGGCCCCTAAGTGATCCAAGGAAAGCGGCAAAAAGGGGAAAAGGAAATCCCGGGGGGTTGGAGGGGAAGGATTTGAATGTGGTTGATTTTTAAATATTTTTTTTATCCATGATTTGTTAAAAAAGGGAAAAAGAGGGTGTGGGGAAGTGGAATTAATGGTTGGGAAAAAAATTTAATATTTTTCTGGAAGTTTTTTCCGAGGTGGGCAAAGCCCCAGAGGGGGAAATTATATATTTTTATTATTATAAATTATATAAAAGGGGTTTTAATTTTGTAAAATTTAATAAAATATAAATTTATATTTTAATAAAATTTAAATTTGGGGAAATTTTAAATTTTAGGGGGAGGAGGAAAATTTTGGGTTTTTTTAAAAGGTTTAGGTGTTTTTTATTTTTTGGTGGAATTTTAAATTCATTAAAAATTTAAAAATTATTTTTCGAAAGGAAGTAGTTAAATTTTGGGGAGCTTGATTTTTCTTCAGTTTTTTCAGGTTTTCCCTTTTCGTCCCTTCCTGCCCAGTGGGTCTTACGATTTGGGAACTGGAAGAAAGAAAATTTAGAAGCTTTTTTTAAATGATTTTGGAAGAGTTTTTTGTGAGGCTGGTGGGTCTTATGTGCGGCAGTTTGTTTTAAGGGGGAGGAAACTATTGGATGCCCGGTTTGGGGCCCCAAAAGGTTTTGGGTTTTGTGTTTTTTTTGGAAAGTGTTGTTTCCCTCAAACCCCCCCGGGAGGAGGGAAAGATTTTTTTAAAAAGGGTAGGGCCCCCCGGGGGTAATAAGTAAAGGATAAATTAAAAATTGTCTGTCGGCAGTTTAAGTTTTAATTTTGGGAAATTTTTTTTAAAGGAAGATATTTTTCCTTTTATATAAACTATTTTTCCTTAATAATGGACGGTCAGGATTAAAAAGACTGGTAACGGAAATTTTTCGTTTGTCTTAATCTATGGTTGAAGAAACAAATAATGAGGGGGAAACCCAGGGAGTTAGAGGCTGAAATTTTTGGTTTCTAAAATTGCGGTAAAATTAGAGACTAGTTATGATGACTGTTCCCGGTTTTGGGTTGAAGTTAACCCGGGCAATTTGGGCATTTGAAAAGTAGGTCTACCAGGTTTTATTGAATGGAATAACCTCACAAGTTTTTGAAATTTCTTGGGGGTTTAGGAAGTACTAAAAGAAAATTTTTACCTAGGGGTTGATTAAACTGTTTATTATTTGTGCCATTAAAAGTTAAAATTAAAGGTAAAGGGTTGAAAGTAAAAGGGAATTTTTATATGCCAAATGGGTTTCTTAATTTATATGTTTTTGATAATTAAAAATTTTATGTTTAAGGTTTTTTTAATTTTAAATTAAAAAAAAAAGTTTTGCAAAATGGTTTCGAGGTTTTGGGCCCCGGTTCCTTTGGTGGGGGGCAAACGGGTTGGGTATGTGTGTGTTTCCCCTTTAAATAACAAATCCCCGGGCCCTCCACTTCTGAATAGTGTTTATTTACAATAAATAATTCAGCCCAATGTTCTTCGAATATTAAAATATTTTTAAAGGGATAATAACAAAACCGGAATGTTTGTGAAGAACTAAAGCGTTTTTTTTGGGAAAAACTAAAACTAACCCAAAAAAAGTTTTTGGTAAGAACTTTCGACCGGTCATTTCTCCCAAAACTAAACCTTACCCGAACGGTTTGGCAGTTTACGTTAGGTCTTTACCCTTGGACTCAAATTTGAAAGGTGCAAGATTTATTTTTTAATTTAATTTTAAATAAATTTAAAATATTAATAATTTATATATATATATATATATTTGTTGTTTATATTAATAAATTAATATATATTATTTTATTATTATTTTTGGGGTAATATCCTTACATAAACTTAATCATATACTTAGTTATTAAGTAATTCACAGAATGGCCGCGTTGACAAAAATCATTACAACAAAAAACCTCAAAAAAGGGCCGGCGGGTTGTCCCAAAACTCCCATGTCACCCCCAAAAAAAAAAAGCAAACAGGGTTTTTTTAATTTCCTAATGGTTTCTCCCTTTCCCCCCCCTTTTTCTTTTTTTTCCTCCTTTTTCTCTCTCTCTCTCTCTCTCTCTCTCTCTCTCTCTCTCTCTCTCTCTCTCTCTCTCTCTCTCTCTCTCTATCATTGAGCCTAACCATCTTAAACTATCCAATTCCAGATGGCTTAACAAGAAATCTTTGTTACAGGTGGGTGCTTACGGTCATCCGCCCTGCAATTACTACAAATTCGAAGTCTAATCACCCATTTCATCTGCTAATCGAATGGTGAGATTGGTGTTTTGGTACGTCCAGCATAGATGGTATTGTAGTTGAGTGTTCAGTCTAGTGACCATACGATGTTTGTTCTTATGTATACCAAGAAGCGTATATCTCTTAGTGTTTGTTCACTACCAGGTAACCTTAATTCTTAGTTTGTGATTTAAAGTATTCTACATTTAATTCAGGTCAAACGCAGTCTTAATAAGCCTAGTCAGGACATTGTATGTACACAGAGTGGTTTGTATCTTACTGATATACGCTGAGGTCTTCTTTAATCCATACCACTATCGACTATAGATTCTTTAGTCTGTAATCAACTTTATTATCGTCCCTCAAATATAATTTACTTATACTTTTAGAGTTATTGATGAAATTTAACTACGTATATACTGACCGTGTGTACCAGTTAGTTGGAGCCTTATCGGGGATATTAGAGAATGTTGCTTCCGATTCTCAGGTTAGCAATTTAGTATGTAAATACCCAGACACTAAGTGGGTTGCACAATGGAGACTGATGTTTTCGGTTATGGGCCAAAAAAAGTTTTTATGGGTAGCCAAACTTAGCAAAACGTAACTCAAACATAAACTAACCAGCTTAAAAGTAATTTTAAATTAGGTTAGGTTGCGTTTCATTAGGTAAGGCTAGGCTACTAAGAAAAAGTTTTCTTAGCGTTTGCACAAAAATGTAAATAGGTGCATTGCAAAACTCACTCAATATTGGGGAATTAGCTTAAAACACATACAAGAAACTACACTCAGTATTTATCCCTTTTAGTTGCAAGGAAAATTTAGTCAGCAATTTATCTTTGTAAATGTTAAGTATTAAATTACTCGTAATTCCTAATACATCTATGATACCAAGCATACTCAGTGAATATACACACAAATTACACCAGTTAGCAACAAAAATATTATCGCACTATCTTGAATGTATCAAAAGAGTTTGTATTGACACGAATGTAGTCAGAGAAATGTTAATTAGTATCATTACCGGCATGTTAAAATGTTAAACGTGGGGTTTAGACTCTGTCGACTACATGAAGGTCATTAAGGCTGCATGTAACCTGTTTACCACTATTCAAGAATGTTTTTATTAATCCTTAATACTGAGATAAAGTTCTTGCGTATATATATATACCTCTTGGTGTATAGTAGCCTGATATATGACAAGAGTGGAACGTCTCATTACTATGGATTCAGTAGTTGTGCTGGTGGGAAATCTTAATGCTAGTCTTGTATGATCGCCTCATACCTGTGAGATCAGCATTTTATATATTGAGCAAATAAATGTTCTTGAAAAAAAAAAAAAAAAAATTTGTATGTGGATTGATATATATATTTACGCGAATTAACATAGTATGCATTTTGTAATTTTTCCATTAAAAGTAACTTAAAAACCTAACCAAACCTTGGAAAAAGTTTATGTAAAATCATGTGTCTGACAGTTGACACACTTTCCCAATTAGAGAGGAAAAATAACAGTTTTCCGTCAAGTTTGATGTATGGAGTGTAATAATATTTGTGGAACCCTGTACACAAATAGCTTTATGCATAACACTGGGTGTCAGTGGTTCGATCCCCGTATGGGTGGAAACACTAGGGGTGTTTCCTTACACCTACAGTCTCTGTTCACCTTGCAGCAAGTAGGTACCTGGGTGTCAGCCGATTGGTGTGGTTCGCATCCTGGGGGGTGGTAGTATACCTCAGATAGGGCTGGGGCTTTGAAATGAGCGAAGGTATAACAGCTCTTAGTCTGTAAAAAAAATGATTTACTTAAAAAAATACCTTGCGTAATCTTAATTGTTTGTTTCGTTGGTTAATTGGGCTTAAAGCCTATCGAGATACGAAGGTCATTAAGACTACATGTCACCTGGTCATCAACCAAGAATACTTTAATCACAAATATTGGCCTCAGGTATATAGACTGAGAAATACATCCCTTCAAGTGCACACACACATCATGAGACATGCTTACCAGAATATATGCAAAGTGTTTAAGTTGGTAGGTTAGGTAAGATTTGTCAGGAAACAGGACAAGTGTTTCTTGACGCGGGTCATATGATGACCCTCGCTGGAGCTTTTGGTCATCTGACCGATGCCTTCCGTTGGCTTTCCCGTCCACCCCCTCCTTTCAAAATTAGGGTTATGAATATAACCATTTTTTTAGTCTGTTGCTTGTGATAGTTACATTATTAATATTGAAAATTAATATGAAAAACAATTAATAATAATTATACCACTACTGCTACCATTACTACTACTACTATTAATACTACTACTTATTCAAAACGGCAGTTTTTTGTATGTTAGGAACATGGAGAAAGTTTCTCTTGCTATTGTTCCAAAATCATATATATATGATGAATCACTCAACGAAGCTTTAGGTCGATTGTATAAAAGATAAATATGTAGGTGAGATACGTGTTATTTTTACATAAACTTTACAGTAATAAGTTGGCTATGGAAAGGAGACAGTAATATTTTAAACCAAGAAATAAAAAAGTATTCTTAGGTAAAAATAAAATTCAACTTACCTAGAATTTAACATTGATCTAGGTTAGACTAGATTAGTGTGGGCTACGTTTTTGTTAGTTATTATATATTTGTTTTTCTTCCCGGACCCAAAATATACCTATCTTCATCGCACAAACTACTTAACATTGGAAAGTTTACATAATAATATGTCAGTAATAGTTATAATTATAACCTTTACTTTTGAAGGGGTGGACGGGTGAGCCAGTGGAAGGCCTCGGTCAGATGACCAAAAGCTCCAGTTGCGGGTCATCATATGACTAATAATTGTTTGTGAGGTGCCTATGTAGGTTTTCCATCTCATTTAAAATGCAAAATGATCGGTTAATTGGTTTAAAGTCTATCGACTACACGATAGACTTTAAACCACCAGTCAACCATTCAAGGAAACTTTAATTCCAAAACAGGAATTAAAGTAAAGGCCTAGTAAAGTTACTAAGATACATATACATCTAAGTGAACGTACCTTTGTGGTAGTATTTAAGGATATATACACTGAGAGGTATACATCTTTTAGTGAATATATGCTAAGAGTTTAATCCATATTTTAGGGAATACGTATATTATTCTTGACTGGTAATAAACAGGTTACATGGAGCCTTAACGTTAAATCCTCGTGTAGTCGATAGGCTTTAAACCAAATTAACCAACCAGCCGTTGTGGTGGGTGGAGGGGTTTTATTCTTCAAAAACAAAACAAATGTTTCTTAACACGGCGGGTCTGTTTTATTGATTTTTTTGTCTGGCTGATTTTCTCCAGGAAGGTGTAACTGATCCTGCAGGTTAATGATGAGAGAATGGTGTAACGAGGACCTACCCCAGTGCTAATGGTGAAGGTGATGGTGAGTGTGATAATGGTGAAGGTGAGGGTGAGTGTGATAATAGTGAAGGTGAGGGTGTGATAATGGTGAAAGTGAGGGTGAGTGTGATGATGGTGAGGATGATGGTGAAGGTGAGGGTGAGTGTGTTGATGGTGAAGGTGAGGGTGAATGTGATAATTGTGAGGGTGTGTTGGTGGACCTCAATCAGATAACCTGCTCAGTGATTAAGCTTCGACTGGCTTAAGCCATCTGTTTCACACCCCATTTAAATATCTAATGATCACTACATAGTAGTAAATACAAAGATAAGATTTTGATGTCCTTGCAGGCATTGCAAAACTTATTGCATCAAACGATTTTGGCTGGTTAATTAGGCTTAAAGCCTATCAACATACGAACTATATTAAGGCTGCATGTGACCACTAAAGAATTCTTTAAACCTTAGTATATGTACTCCCTGTTAGGAAGTACTTCTTTAGTCATATAGTTGTCAGGAAGTGGAACAGTCTGGAGAGTGATGTAGTGGAGGCAGGATCCATACATAGCTTTAAGAAGAGGTATCATAATGCTCATGGAGCATGGAGAGAGTGGACCTAGTAGCGACCAGCGAAGAGGCGGGGCCAGGAGCTATGAATCGACCCCTGCAACCACATTTAGGTGAGTACATACACACTAATAACTCTATATTCCATCAGTTTAATATCAGTGTACTTCTCTCCTCAAATGACACAAACTTAATTATTTTCAAGTACCGCTGACCGCCGCAGCCAATCAGACTCATGTTTTCTCAAGGTGATCTCTTGACAAGTTGTAATCAACTTGCAACCTTGATCAATATTTGCAGACCCTTGAAAACCCATCTTGAGTGGCAATGAGTAATTTGTATTCGAATTTACACCAGTCAGAATGAGGTCTAAATTATGTTGATTGCTGAAATATTTATTCACATCATCGAAAAAAATTAATATGCGAAACGGAAAAAAAATCTTTTGTTTAATTTTTTCAAAGTTTCTGATTAAAAAAGTAAATTCTTATGCTCAAATAATAGTAATAATGTGTATACAATTTCTTTTTTACCCATGCTGAAATTTTTAAGTACTGCAAATGTTGGAAAAGTACAATCAGCTTATTGTCAGTACAATTTGAATATATTCTAATGAGAATAATTGTCTTACTAAGTGTGTGTGTACTGAGAACTCCATGTTGTTTTGGCCCGCCTCATGGTGAGCAAAACTCACATGACGCTCTAACCCACGACATGGGTTCGAGTCCTCGGCAAGTCGCAGTGTTGTTATTGATTAAATACCACTCGTCCGTCGTTACAATAAAATATGAAAGATACTAAAATTCTCTTCATTAGGAAAGAATACAGCGTCCACTGAGACAGTCTTACTCAGATGACGACGACTTCAGTGGTTCAGCTTCCACTAGCTTAAATCAACTAGGCTTTACACGTCTTGTAAAACAACAAGATCCTGCCACCTAGTAATGTCCTGGGAATGTACTGCAAATTCTCCTGTTATTGTTTAAGAAACTTTCTACTCAACGAGTAGAATTTATGTATTGAAAAGAAACCCAATGTAATGCCATATTTCCAAATCCTAATTTGGTCAATGGCTAAATAGTTGAGACAACTGAACGTCAGCTGTGCAAAGTGATTATATAAATTATATTGTAATGGAAATATTTATTTTGCAATGTGCGTAATACATTTGTAATTAAATTAAATATGCAAGTATATGCCAAATTTATTGTAACACTCGTGTAATACAAACTAAAGTTTGATTTAGGTTTCAAATTACATTCTATACGAGGGTCAGCGTTGGCTGCAGTTCACATCTACACAGCCAGTAAATGTTACCTAATTCCTTAAAATATGAATTAAAATAAATTATCAGCGCATATGCACCATGATATATGCAAAGAAATGTTGTAGCTATCAGGATTCTAACTGCTGGCTGCGATATTTCTTTATATACACTTTCGCTTGTTTCTGTGAGAGGCCTTTCGTGTTGCAGTCAACATCAGGAGCTTGCGCAGATCTACTTAGACTACCTAATCATTTCTACAACATTGCAAGCTCCTGATTGTGTTAATTGCAACACGAAAGGCCTAGCTCTATCATCTAACTATATATATGTCAATGTGGGTTGAGGTTCTGTATTTTGAACCTCACTTTACACCAGTGCCTAAGAGTCTTCAAATGGCTGTAACTAGGTTGACAGCCTATCAGTTGCTCAAGGGTCGTTACATGCAGCCTTACCGACCCTCGTGTAGTCGATAGGTTTTCAACCCAATTAACCAGGCAACCAGCCAAGGAGAAGCGGGAATAGATGGAGGGGTAGAGAGGAATGGAGCGTCAGAATTGCCCAATTAGAGACATCAAACAAGGAATCCTGCTTGTCAAACAGCACACTCACAGCTTCAAATTACCTGTCCAAAAATGGACCTATGTTTGAAATGCTTAGTTGTGGCGACTCTTGTTAGTTTTGTAGTTATGGTTGTGGTCCTGTTGTAATAATGTTTGTAGTTGTGGTTGTTGCTGTGGTTATGGTAGTAGCCCCTCAAGGGAGGTTCCTTAAAAGGACGCTTGTGAGGTGCTCTTGATCTAGGGAATTGGATCTGTGCTCCAGTTCCCTGAATTGAGCCTGAATACTTTCCATCCCTCCCCACAGGCGCTGTATAATCCCTACGAGTATAGCGCTCCCACTTGCTTATAATATGGTAATAGCTGTGATTGTAGTTGCTGTCGTGGTTACAGATGCAGTTTTCGTTGCAGTAAGTTTGTATCATCAGTGTAACCGACTAGTCAGCTAGCAGTTATAGCTACCTGATCTCCACTAAAGACACGCCGGATGGCGTCTGATCCTCTTATAATCCGGCGAGACAAGTGATCAGAAACCACTAGCGTTCACAGCTCGAGGCTCCCTTGTAGCTGCCTGGCCTGGCGTGGCAAGGAGTGCGGGAATGTATTGCTGCATTTTCTATTTCCTTACTAGCGGATGAGCAGATCAATGGGTGGGGAATTGTCGTTTCTTGGGGAATCTCTACTGATTTTAATGTAATTCTCAATGAATGAACGTTATAAAAAAAAGAAATGAATAAATTGAAAAGCAGAGTGAAGGTTTTGAAGGGCAAATTTAAAAATGAAACGTGAGTTTTGTAACTGAAAGTTAAAAGTAAAATATCAATTTTGTCTTTCAAACTAAAAATGGAATATAAGTTTTGTAATTTTAGATAGAGCTGAGCAAGAAAATAAGAGAATATTTTAAATCTAGCATAGCATTTACCTCTCGATTTTGCGCTTTGGAAGGGCTAACTTAAGTAAGTCGACATCGTGAGTTCTATGGTAAGCTCAGAGAGCAAGTGACCACTTTACCTGCCATCTCAAAGTGGATTAAATAACCTTATATCCTTCTGAATAAAGAGTGAAGTCAGGAAATCATGTCGAAATTGCTTTGCGATGTTGAAGCTCAGCAGGAGCAAGCAGAAATAGCCTGGGTGATCAGTGGGGTTCGGCGGAGCTCAGACATTGTGACGACAAACAAAATATTTGTCTGTGGCTTAAGAGGCTCCATGTTGTTTGAAGCCGAGTAATTACTGGAGAAAAATAACGTAGCATCAATAAGTAAAGATGATCCAATTATAAAATACGATGATAAACGTGTGAATGAAAGAGGTAACTTGCGTTTATTTTAAATTGTGTCAAATATTTGACGCATGGAAGAGAATAAGTAAATTATCTAATGTTATTGAGGACTCAATGCACCACAGAATTTAATATATTCTTCCTGGCTACGCTAAACAATATTTATCCATAACTAATAATAGTCACAATACCGTTGCTGTAGCAGTTCAAACAGACCCACAATACCGTGGCTGTAACAGTTCCCAACTAACACAATACCGTGGCTGTAACAGTTCCCAACTAACACAATACCGTGGCTGTAACAATTCACAAATATCTCACAAATTGGAAATGGAAAGTAGATGTTTCTTCGTGGATAATTCAAGACAAATTGAAACGTCCAAATACTCTCCAAGCGAATTCTTGTCTCGGTCCCACATTTCTAGATGCCTCAAACCCTTGCATATATAATATATATATATATATATATATGGAGTGGTTGGTGCTATTATTTAATAAATGTATGGAAGAGGGTAAGGTACCTAGGGATTGGCAGAGAGCGTGTATTGTTCCTTTGTATAAAGGCAAAGGGGACAAAAGAGAGTGCAAAAATTATAGGGGAATAAGTCTGTTGAGTGTACCTGGTAAAGTGTATGGTAGAGTTATTATTGAAAGAATTAAGAGTAAAACAGAAAGAAGGATAGCAGATGAACAAGGGGGCTTTAGGAAAGGTAGGGGGTGTGTAGACCAAGTGTTTACAGTGAAACATATAGGTGAACAGTATTTGGATAAGGGTAAAGATGTTTTTGTGGCATTTATGGATTTGGAAAAGGCGTATGATAGGGTAGATAGGGGGGCAATGTGGCAGATGTTGCAGGTGTATGGAATAGGAGGAAGGTTACTGAAAGCAGTGAAGAGTTTTTATGAGGATAGTGAGGCTCAGGTTAGAGTGTGTAGGAGGGAAGGGGACTATTTCCCAGTAAAAGTGGGCCTTAGACAAGGATGTGTGATGTCACCGTGGTTGTTCAATATATTTATAGATGGGGTTGTAAGAGAAGTGAATGCGAGGGTCTTGGCAAGAGGTGTTGGGCTAAAAGATAAAGAAGCAAATACAAAGTGGGAGTTGTCACAGTTGCTTTTTGCTGATGACACTGTGCTTTTGGGAGATTCTGAAGAGAAGCTGCAGAGGTTGGTGGATGAATTTGGTAGGGTGTGTAAAAGAAGAAAATTGAAAGTGAATATAGGAAAGAATAGGTGACGAAAGATTGGATATCAGATTGGAGGGAGAGAGTATGGAGGAGGTGAATGTATTCAGATATTTGGCAGTGGACATGTCGGCGGATGGGTCTATGAAGGATGAGGTGAATCATAGAATTGATGAGGGGAAAAGGGTGAGTGGAGCACTTCGGAGTCTGTGGAGACAAAGAACCTTGTCCATGGAAGTAAAGAGGGGAATGTATGAGAGTATAGTTATACCAACGCTCTTATATGGGTGTGAAGCATGGGTGATGAATGTTGCAACGAGGAGAAGGCTGGAGGCAGTGGAGATGTCATGTCTGAGGTCAATGTGTGGTGTGAATATAATGCAGAGAATTCGGAGTTTGGAAATTAGGAGGAGGTGCGGGATTACCAAAACGATTGTCCAGAGAGCTGAGGAGGGGTTGTTGAGGTGGTTTGGACATGTAGAGAGAATGGAACGAGACAGAGTGACTTCGAGAGTGTATAAATCTGTAGTGGAGGGAAGGCGGGGTAGGGGTCGGCCTAGGAAAGGTTGGAGGGAGGGGGTAAAGGAAGTTTTGTGTGCGAGGGGCTTGGACTTCCAGCAAGCATGTGTGAGCGTATTTGATAGGAGTGAATGGAGGCATATGGTTTTTAATACTTGACGTGCTGTTGGAGTGTGAGCAAAGTAACATTTATGAAGGGATTCAGGGAAACCGGCAGGCCGGACTTGAGTTCTGGAGATGGGAAGTACAGTGCCGGCACTCTAAAGGAGGGGTGTTAATGTTGCAGTTTTATAACTGTAGTGTAAAGCACCCTTCTGGCAAGACAGTGATGGAGTGAATGATGATGATGAAAGTTTTTCTTTTTCGGGCCACCCTGCCTTGGTGGGAATCGGCCGATGTGTTAATAAAAAAAAAAAAAAAAATATATATATAGGGAGAGAGAGAGACGGTGTTGGGGACGGTGTTTGGTTGGTTGATATAAGAGAAGCGCAGCCTCCCACAGTAGGCCGGAGAGTTCCGGCGTATCTACACCCCCACAATGATTGCAGTGTCAAGTCAGAGGGCCACTATCTTCACCATCACCCACGACCCTCGTACATCTCCCATCCAACACCTTCCTTCAGTGTCACAGCGGACGACGCTCCTTGTTCAACTCTCGCTTTCCACCACCACCACATACGCTTATTCACCACCATCTACTGTGTTGCACCACCATCTACGGTGATCCACCACCATCTACGGTGATCCACCACCATCTACTGTGTTCCACCACCATCTACTGTGTTCCACCACCATCTACGGTAATCCACTACCACCTTCATCCACCTACGGTCACCCACTCATCCGTGACCATCTATAATACAAACCGCAGCCTGGGTCCACCACCCTTCACACTAACATCCATCACCACTGACACTTCACACTAGATTCATGCAGACTTCCAGAGATCCACTACAGTTTGAGCAACTTTCCTGCTTTGCATTGTAAAATTTTCTAAACTCAGTCAACTCGGAATTGAAGGGAAAACAAATCTATTTCCTTCAATGTTGTCAAAATTTAGGCTTCCACTTAACAACTCCATGTCAGTGAAGAAATATATTACATGAATGGTGAATACAACAAGATGAATAATTAGACACATGTGCAACATCTGGGTATCTTTATTGTAGACGTTTCGCCCTCCAGTGGCTTTATCAATACAATACAAGGACATAATGTGATGACTGTAGAACTGTATACAAAAGATGAGGTAATCAGTCCCCTCGGTCTTGGAGTTGAAGAACACACTCAGTGAAGAGGCGGGGCCAGGAGCTGAGTCTCGACCCCTGCAACTACAAATACGTGAGTACACAAACATACATACACACACACACACACACACACACTATATATATATATATATATATATATATATATATATATATATATATATATATATATATATATATTCAGCTGATATATTGCAATATTGCCTGTCATCTAAACAGCTGGAGTGAAGACACCAACAGTTTACTTGATCAGCAGGCAGGAAGGGAGAGCAATATTGCTGAAGAGTCAACACATTATCACCTGCAACACTCACCATCACAACACTCCACCTCCCTCCCTCACACCCCAACACCTCCCTCCCCACACCATCGAGACTGCCAGGGTCACTCTTCCCCCTCCTCTCTGTTTGATTCTCTCTCTCTCTCTCTCTCTCTCTCTCTCTCTCTCTCTCTCTCTCTCTCTCTCTCTCTCTCCCCCTCTCTCCTCTCTCTCCCTCTCCTCTCCCTCTCCTCTCTCTCTCTCTCTCTCTCTCTCTCTCTCTCTCTCTCTCTCTCTCTCTCTCTCTCTCTCTCTCTCTCTCTCCTTCACACTCTCTGACCACATTGCTAACCTCCACCACCACTGCCTCTAACTACCACCATCGGCAACTACTAGCCACTGGTAACCACCCCTACCACTAACCATCCAACACTAAGCACTAACCGTCATCCCCAGTAACCAACCAACACCAGCCATTATTATCACCACTAACCAACCACCATCATCACTAATATCTAACCAACCACCATCATCACTAACATCTAACCAACCATCATCATCACTAATATCTAACCAACCACCTTCACCACTACTAACCAACCATTACAACTACTAACCAACCATCACAACTACTAACCAACCATCACAACTACTAACCAACCATCATAATTACTAACCAACCATCACAACTACTAACCAACCATCACAACTACTAACCAACCATCACCTCTACTAACCATCACAACTACTAACCAACCATCATAACTACTAACCAACCGTCACCTCTACTAACCATCACAACTACTAACCAACCGTCACCTCTACTAACCATCACAACTACTAACCAACCATCACCTCTATTAACCATCACAACTACTAACTAACCATCACCTCTACTAACTAACCATCACCTCTACTAACCATCACAACTACTAACCAACCATCACCTCTACTAACTAACCATCACCTCTACTAACTAACCATCACCTCTACTAACCATCACAACTACTAACCAACCATCACCTCTACAAACTAACCATCACCTCTACTAACCATCACAACTACTAACCAACCATCACCTCTACTAACTAAAAATCACAACTACTAACCATCACCTCTATTAACCGTCACAACTACTAACCAACCGTCACCTCTACTAACCATCACAACTACTAACCAACCATCACCTCTACTAACTAACCATCACAACTACTAACCAACCATCACAACTACTAACTAACCATCTCAACTACTAACCAACCATCACCTCTACTAACCAACCATCACAACTACTAACTAACCATCACCTCTACTAACCATCACAACTACTAACTAACCCTCACAACTACTAACCAACCATCACAACTACTAACTAACCATCACCTCTACTAACCCTCACAACTACTAACCAACCATCACAACTACTAACTAACCATCACAACTACTAACCAACCATCACAACTACTAACTAACCATCACAACTACTAACTAACCATTACCTCTACTAACCATCACAACTACTAACTAACCATCACAACTACTAACCAACCATCACCTCTACTAACTATCACCTCTACTAACCAACCATCACAACTACTAACTAACCATCACCTCTACTAACCATCACAACTACTAACTAACCATCACAACTACTAACCAACCGTCACCTCTACTAACCAACCATCATAACTATCACCTATACTAACGAATGATCACTAACCAACCACCAGTAACCACTAACCATCATAACTATCACCTATACTAACGAATGATCACTAACCAACCACCAGTAACCACTAACCATCATCACAACAACCACTAACCATCACAACAACCACTAACCATCATCACAACAACCACTAACCATCACAACAACCACTAACCATCACAACCACTAACCATCATCACAACAACCACTAACCATCACAACAACCACTAACCATCATCACAACAACCACTAACCATCACAACAACCACTAACCATCATCACAACAACCACTAATCATTCCCACATTTCCAAACTCGACCCAAACAGATCAACTCCTCCAGTTTTACCTTCCAAAGACTTCTTGCACAGTTGATAAGGTCGAAATTCCCCATAGACACACTAAATGTGGTGACATTTAGTGGTGTGTGTGGGATAGCTGCGTCCTGCCCCCTCCTGCCTAGTACGACTCTTACGAGTTATAAGAAATTTTCAATTCTTGCTTTATTATTATTTTTATTTTGCTATTGTGATTGATGGTGATTTTTGAGAGAGAGAGAAAATTACCTAACAGCAACTTAGGAAAAAAAATGGGTAGGTTACGTCTGGCAGTGAATGGTGTTTAAGTAAGTTTATTTAGGTATACATAAATACTGCTACACGAATTATCATACATAGTAACGTGTGTAAATTATATAGGATAACCCAAAAACGTCAAAGTTATTTATATCCATTGGGGTCCTTGACTTATTTCTTTTGGAGTCCTTGACTTATTTCCATTGGGGTCCTTGACTTATTGCCACTGGGATCCTTGACTTATTTCCACTGGGGTCCTTGACTTATTTCCACTGGGGTCCTTGACTTATTTCCACTGGGGTCCTTGACTTATTTCCACTGGGGTACTTGACTTATTTCCATTGGGGTCCTTGACTTATTTCCATTGGGGTCCTTGACTTATTTCCATTGGGGTCCTTGACTTTTTTCCATTGGGGTCCTTGACTTTTTTCCATTGGGGTTCTTGACTTTTTCCATTGGGGTCCTTGACTTTTTTCCATTGGGGTCATTGACTTTTTTCCATTGGGGTCCTTGACTTTTTTCCATTGGGGTCCTTGCGTTTCGTCAAATCTAAGAGCTCTAAGAGTTTACCTAAATCTCCATGGCTCTTTATTTGAGATCTCAATATACTTGACTAGTGGTGAACAGGTTACATGCATCCTTAATTACCCTTGTGTAGTCGATAGGTTTTAAACCCAGAGAACCCACAGGTTGATGAATTAGACACATGTGCAACACTTGGGTATCTGTATTATCTAAACGTTTCGCCAACCAGTGGCTTCATCAGTCCAATACAGAGAAGAATGGTTGAAGATCAGATGGAGTTTGAGGTAATCAGTCCCTCAGTCTGAAGTCGATGTGTTCAGTCGATCTTTTCAAGACTGATTGTATTGGACTGAGGAAGCCACTGGTTGGCGAAACGTTTCCACAGTAAGGATATCCAAGTGTTGCACACTAGCCAAAGGTTTGCTAAGTTCCTCCTTACATTCCCTTAAACCCCTTGTAAACAGTTCACTAGAGACCTGGATCGTCCCTAACATATTTTTGTCTAATTCATCAATCAAACATTACCATTAAGAACGCAAACTACGATCTTGCACTTCCGTGAACACTAAAAAAAAAATATTGAAACAAGGTATGCGCATTCAGCAGGTCGTCCACCTGGCTGCTGGATAACACTACTCTTTGTTGACCTATTACGTAGTGTACACTGTGTTGGTTACATTAGCACAGCCACTCAGAGATAGGCACGACTGTGATCACTGGATGACTGGTCCGAATTTCAGGAAGGGATTTTTTTGGAGATTCCGGAGGGAAGACTAGTGAGTTGTGACTTGTGTTAGGATGACCAGGATATAACCGGTGAGTTGAGTTAGTGAGGACCAGGATATACGTAGCGAGCAGTGAGTTGTGTTAGTGAGGACCAGGATATACGTAGCGAGCAGTGAGTTGTGTTAGTGATGACCAGGATATACATAGCGAGCAGTGAGTTGTGTTAGTGATGACCAGGATATACATAGCGAGCAGTGAGTTGTGTTAGTGATGACCAGGATATACGTAGCGAGCAGTGAGTTGAGTTAGTGAGGACCAGGATATATGTAGCGATCAGTGAGTTGTGTTAGTGAGGACCAGGATATACGTAGCGATCAGTGAGTTGTGTTAGTGATGACCAGGATATACGTAGCGATCAGTGAGTTGTGTTAGTGATGACCAGGATATACGTAGCGAGCAGTGAGTTGAGTTAGTGAGGACCAGGATATACGTAGCGATCAGTGAGTTGTGTTAGTGATGACCAGGATATACATAGCGAGCAGTGAGTTGTGTTAGTGATGACCAGGATATACGTAGCGAGCAGTGAGTTGAGTTAGTGAGGACCAGGATATACGTAGCGAGCAGTGAGTTGTGTTAATGATGACCAGGATATACATAGCGAGCAGTGAGTTGTGTTAGTGATGACCAGGATATACGTAGCGAGCAGTGAGTTGTGTTAATGATGACCAGGATATACATAGCGAGCAGTGAGTTGTGTTAATGATGACCAGGATATACGTAGCGAGCAGTGAGTTGTGTTAATGATGACCAGGATATACGTAGCGAGCAGTGAGTTGTGTTAGTGATGACCAGGATATACGTAGCGATCAGTGAGTTGAGTTAAGTGTTGAATAAGAAACGTCTGCAACACTTGAGCACCTTTAGTGTCGATATGTCTCGCCAGCGTGGCAGGCTTTATCAGTCGAATACTTGTGAATGTAAAACTGGAGACAGTAGAAGTAACCAGTCCCTCGGCTTTGATAGCAGGGGATCAGTCCCTCGGCTTTGATAGCAGGGGATCAGTCTCTCGGCTTTGATAGGAGGGAATCAGTCCATCAGCCTTGATATGATTGGATCAGTCCATCAGCCTTGATAGGAGGGGATCAGTTCATCAGCCTTGATAACAGGGGATCAGTCCATCAGCCTTGATAGGAGGGGATCAGTCCATCAGCCTTGATATGAGGGGATCAGTCCATCAGCCTTGATAGGAGGGGATCAGTCCATCAGCCTTGATAGGAGGGGATCAGTCCATCAGCCTTGATATGAGGGGATAAGTCCATCAGCCTTGATATCAGGGGATCAGTCCATCAGCCTTGATAGGAGGAGATCAGTCCATCAGCCTTGATAGCAGGGGATCAGTCCATCAGCCTTGATAGGAGGGGATCAGTCCATCAGCCTTGATAGCAGGGGATCAGTCCATCAGCCTTGATATGAGGGGATCAGTCCATCAGCCTTGATACCAGGGGATCAGTCCATCAGCCTTGATAGGAAGGGATCAGTCCATCAGCCTTGATAGGAGGGGATCAGTCCATCAGCCTTGATAGCAGGGGATCAGTCCATCAGCTTGATAGGAGGGGATCAGTCTATCAGCCTTGATATGAGGGGATCAGTCCATCAGCCTTGATACCAGGGGATCAGTCCATCAGCCTTGATATGAGGGGATCAGTCCATCAGCCTTGATATGAGGGGATCAGTCCATCAGCCTTGATAGGAGGGGATCAGTCCATCAGCCTTGATATGAGGGGATCAGTCCATCAGCCTTGATAGCAGGGATCAGTCCATCAGCCTTGATAGGAAGAGATCAGTCCATCAGCCTTGATAGGAGGGGATCAGTCCATCAGCCGTGATAGCAGGGGATCAGTCCATCAGCCTTGATAGCAGGGGATCAGTCCATCAGCCTTGATAGCAGGGGATCAGTCCATCAGCCTTGATATGAGGGGATCAGTCCATCAGCCTTGATAGCAGGGGATCAGTCCATCAGCCTTGATAGCAGGGGATCAGTCCATCAGCCTTGATAGGAGGGGATCAGTCCATCAGCCTTGATAGCAGGGGATCAGTCCATCAGCCTTGATATGAGGGGATCAGTCCATCAGCCTTGATATGAGGGGATCAGTCCATCAGCCTTGATAGCAGGGGATCAGTCCATCAGCCTTGATATGAGGGGATCAGTCCATCAGCCTTGATAGGAGGGGATCAGTCCATCAGCCTTGATAGGAGGGGATCAGTCCATCAGCCTTGATAGGAGGGGATCAGTCCATCAGCCTTGATATGAGGGGATCAGTCCATCAGCCTTGATAGGAGGGGATCAGTCCATCAGCCTTGATATGAGGGAATCAGTCCATCAGCCTTGATAGGAGGGGATCAGTCCATCAGCCTTGATAGGAGGGGATCAGTCCATCAGCCTTGATAGGAGGGGATCAGTCCATCAGCCTTGATAGGAGGGAATCAGTCCCTCTGTCTTCATAGGAGGTGATCAGTAATTCAGCTTAAAGCGGAAGCATGAGACCAAGTTTGGGTCATCTAAATGATTTAAAACTTGTGTCAGGAAATACTTGCCTTGTTTCCTGACGAATAAAACACCACCAATAATAGACGTTCTCTGTCTTTGTCTGTCTGTCTCTGTCTGTCTCTGTCTCTCTGTCTCTCTCACTCTCTCTCTCCATCACATTCCTCGTCTATTAAATCTTCACTGAGGGCCCATGAAATAAAGCCCAACTTGAGCTGGTATATCAGCCTCCGTTATTATGGTGGAAGATCTTTTGCTGTTTTATGCTTCATGGAAGACATTATGGCACCTGTAAATCTGCCTTTAATTTCCTGTCTTGATGATGTGTGTGTGTACGCGTGTGTGTGTGTACGCGTGTGTGTGTGTGTGTGGGTGCGTGTGTGTGTGTGTGGGTGCGTGTGTGTGTGTGTGTGTGTGTGTGGGTGCTTTGTGTGTGTGTGTGTTATCACCTACTTGTGGTTGCAGGGGTCGTGTCACAGCTCCTGGCTCTGCCTCTTCACTAGTCGCTACTAGGTCCACTCTTTCCCTGCTCCATACCTTTATCATACCTCTTCTTAAAGCTATGTATGGTTCCTGCCTCCACTACATCACTCTCCAGATTGTTCCACTTCCTGACAACTCTATGGCTGAAGAAATGGTTGTGCGTGTGTATATTATGAACGTATCTCTGTCTAGTTCACCAAAACCGCGCACTTTGGAGATCAACTTTATGACGACGTTTTGGACCATCGTCAAATCACAACTATGGCTTGACGATGGTTCAAGATGAAGCGAAACGTCGTCGTAACGTTCTTCTCCAAGCTGCTCATTTTTGAAGAATTGTTCGAGTCATGGTATATTTTTTTCAACAAACCCGCCGCATCCCACCGAGGCAGAGTGACCTACAAAGATTAACATATACAGGAGAAGGTGGTTACTAGCCCCTTGCTCCCGGCATTTTAGTCTCCTCTTACGACACGCATGACTTACGGAGGATGAATTCCCACCCATACCGTGGTCTGTTTGCAATCATTACACTTCGTGAGTCGTATAGCAATTAATGCCAAACAACCTGAGAATTCACAGCAGTTAGGAAACAGCGTTGATTCAACTCTCGTTCTGTCTTAACATCAGCAGCGGATCTCCTCCCATAATTCATTTTTTCTCATTTCTCATTATTTTATAGCTCAAAGGGAATACTGAATTGAGAAACAAGTCGGGAAACTTGCTTTCCATAATGATGCGGTTTTGGGTTGTTATTTTTCTTATTTTTTTAATATAATTCATGAGTTTTGTTTGTGATTCCATCTATTTGTATAGCTTACTGTGAGATATGATCTTGCGCCTTGCCAACGCATGTATGGTCTCGTCTGGCCAGCATATGTATGATCTTGCCTAGCCAGCGTATGTATGATCTTGCCTAGCCAGCGTATGTATGATCTTGCCTAGCCAGCGTATGTATGATCTTGCCTAGCCAGCGTATGTATGATATAGGTGAGGACGTAGATCTTGTATAAATTAAACGATTTATATACTATACAAATAAAGCTATACACAAAACATATAAATCAAGAAATTTTATAAACAGAATAGCTGAAGGGGACTCGAACTTGGGTCCATTCCATATATATATATATATATATATATATATATATATATATATATATATATATATATATATAAATATATTGTTAATTTCAATCAGTGAACCAGCGGATGTGTTGTGAACTGTGGAGGTGTTCACAAGAACAGTATTTTACGGCAGTCCTGCATTGCAAGGCTAGTGTAATAACATTACTATCATTCATAACACTACTAGTACTATTTTGTTGGTAAGATTACTATCATTCAGAGCACCGCTAGTACTGTAGTTAGTAACATAACTATTATATACAATATGACTAGTACTGTTAGCAAGATTACTATCATTCCTAACACTGCTAGTACTACTGTTTGTAAGATTACGGTCATTCAGGACACGACTAGTACTGTTGTTAGTAAGATCACTATCATACACAGTATGACTAGTACTGTTATTAGTAATATCACTATTATACACAGTATGACTAGTACTGTTGTTAGTAAGATCACTATCATACACAGTATGACTAGTACTGTTGTTAGTAAGATCACTATCATACACAGTATGACTAGTGCTGTTATTAGTAAGATCACTATCATACACAGTATGACTAGTGCTGTTATTAGTAAGATCACTATCATACACAGTATGACTAGTGCTGTTGTTAGTAAGATCACTATCATACACAGTATGACTAGTGCTGTTATTAGTAAGATCACTATCATACACAGTATGACTAGTGCTGTTATTAGTAAGATCACTATCATACACAGTATGACTAGTACTGTTGTTAGTAAGATCACTATCATACACAGTATGACTAGTGCTGTTATTAGTAATATCACTATTATACACAGTATGACTAGTACTGTTGTTAGTAAGATCACTATCATACACAGTATGACTAGTACTGTTGTTAGTAAGATCACTATCATACACAGTATGACTAGTGCTCTTATTAGTAAGACTGATATTACTATTTGCAATTACTAATATCGATTCCGTATACAAATATTTTCCCTCTGGCTACAGCCAATAAATTTGGTGTCATAGCAGGACAATACAACAGGACACACGTGGACTATTGTTGATAATAGTGGAAGAAAGACACACACGTTGTCCAACAAGCTTTTATTAAAAGAACATATGGCTGTGTGATAGATACACGTTCAACACAAGAACGTAACACGGCACACGTTGCGCAATCAATGGTGGGTCACCAGAGACCTAGGGAGTTGAAACGCGATTCTAACACTATCCTGTTGAGTGGCGTTAACAGGCCTGGCACTCTCCTGTTGAGTGGCGTTAACAGGCCTGGCACTCTCCTGTTGAGTGTCATGACAGACTTAATGCTGTCCGGTGAGTTTCACAATAGACCTGGCACTTTTTAGGGGGGTGTCGTAAGGAACTTAACACTCGTGATAGTGCCACAACAAACCTGGCACTGTCAATAATAATAATAGTAATAATAATAATAATAAATAGTAATAATTATAATATAAAATATAAAATAATAATAATTATATAAAGTAATAGCGTAAAGTAACAATAATAATAATAATAATAATAATAATAATAATAATATAATAATGTATTTTAATTACAGTCAAATCAGTAATTACTGATTTGACTGTAATTAAAATACATTATTATTATTATTATGAAACAAGTGTTAGAAAGAATTCAAGGCTCTTTAAACACAAACCCATAATTTTGATTATGGCGTTAATTATGGTTGGTTAATTTGTCATTGTCAGGCGTGTGTGTGTGTGTGTGTACTTACCTATATGTGGTTCCAGGAGTCAGGTCTCAGCGTGTGTGTGTGTGCTCACCTATTTGTGGTTCCAGGGGTCGAGTCACAGCTCCTGTTTACATGATTACTACATAAAAATCTTGGGACAGATTGAAAGGGCAGATAGTGATAGAATGTTTGACTTAAGAGGACTAGGATCAAGGGGACACAGGTGGAAGCTGAAGACACAGATGAGCCATAGGGATGTTAGGAAGTATTTCTTTAGTCTCAGGAAGGTTGAAAAGTGGAATGACTTGGCTGAGGCAAACTCAGTATACAGCTTCAAGATATGATAATTCCTTGTAGTCGGAGAGGCGGGGCCAGGAGCTGAGGTTTGACCCTGGTAAACACAATTCGATGAGTGCAGCTCAGTGATCCCACAAAGGACTTCTCTGGTCCATTAAAAGACCACAAAAAAATCTGTACAAGTAATTAGATCAGTCACAACTATCATAAAAATCTAAGATGACTCCAGTAAAATAGATCCAATATTGTGGTTAATATAACACTGGTTATTGTTCAATATTGTGGTTAATATAACACTGGTTATTGTTCAATATTGTGGTTAATATAACACTAGTTCTTGTTCAATATTGTGGTTAATATAACACTGGTTATTGTTCAATATTGTGGTTAGTATAACACTGGTTATTGTTCAATATTGTGGTTAATATAACTGGTTATTGTTCAATATTGTGGTTAATATAACACTAGTTATTGTTCAATATTGTGGTTAATATAACACTGGTTATTGTTCAATATTGTGGTTAATATAACACTGGTTATTGTTCAGTATTGTGGTTAATATAACACTGGTTATTGTTCAATATTGTGATTAATATAACACTAGTTATTGTTCAATATTGTGATTAATATAACACTAGTTATTGTTCAATATTGTGGTTAATATAACACTGGTTATTGTTCAATATTGTGGTTAATATAATACTGGTTATTGTTCAATATTGTGGTTAATATAACACTGGTTATTGTTCAATATTGTGATTAATATAACACTAGTTATTGTTCAATATTGTGGTTAATATAACACTGGTTATTGTTCAATATTGTGGTTAATATAACACTGTTTATTGTTCAATATTGTGGTTAATATAACACTGGTTATTGTTCAATATTGTGGTTAATATAACACTGGTTATTGTTCAATATTGTGGTTAATATAACACTGGTTATTGTTCAATATTGTGATTAATATAACACTGGTTATTGTTCAATATTGTGGTTAATATAACACTGGTTATTGTTCAATATTGTGGTTAATATAACACTGGTTATTGTTCAATATTGTGGTTAATATAACACTAGTTATTGTTCAATATTGTGGTTAATATAACACTAGTTATTGTTCAATATTGTGGTTAATATAACACTGTCTATCACATGGTATCTATCTCTTTCTATTCCACACTAGCTCTGTTTGTCTTCTGTTATTTACACTGTTTCCGTCCATTCCACACTCTCTCTTGTTTCCTATTTCACACACACACACACACACAGATGAGTCAAAGAGATGTTAGGAAGTGTTTCTTTAGTCATAAAGTTGTCAGGAAGTGGAATAGTCTGGCAAGTGATGAAGAGGGGAGGCAGGAACCATACATAGTTTTAAGGCGAGGTATGATAAAGCTCATGGAGCAGGGAGAGAGAGGACCTAGTAGCGATCAGTGAACAGGCGGGGCCAGGAGCTATGTATCGACCCTTTCAACCACAAATAGGTGAGTACAGACTCTCCCTCCCTCCTATTCCACTATATTTCCTTAACACCATCCTCACCCTACTCACTATCCTCACCCTACTCACTATCCTCACCCTACTCACTATCCTCACCCTACTCACCATCCTCATAATCAAAATTGTCTCTCAGCACAAACTTTGCTGTTTAAATTTAATTTCAGTTTTCTCCCTATTTTTCGTCTCCTTCGCGCGTACCATCATCAGTTCCATAAATGAAAAAAAAAGTACCAGCGATTTTGAGTGGGATTAGAGAAGGTGATCAGCACCGTACTGATAGTAAACAATGACTGGAGTTGCAGATTGATCTCTGCAAGGTGCTACAATAGGACAGGATGGAGCTACAATACGGGAGGGTGAGGCTACAATACCAGAGGACACAAATACAGCAAGGGAGGGCGTTGCTACAATACATAAGACCGGAGGAGTGAGGTTTAACTAGGAGCGAAGGGTCATTAAGGGAAAGGTGGGGTTTAACAAGGGAGGAGAGGAGCTTAAACGATGATACACAGGGTTTTAAGTGAGGAGAGGCAGGATGACATAAGTAACACTGGTCAGAGCTTAAGTGACGAGGGCACAGACGTCACTGGTAAGTAAGACTTAACGTGTGAGTAGAGGGAACCTGATTGCTGGGAATCACACTTTGAGAAGTTATGAATTATATATATATATACGTATATATATATATATATATATATATATATATATATATATATATATATATATATATATATATATATATATATAGCATATGCAGGCGCCCCAGCTCTGAGGAGCTGGATGAGATTTTCGCATTATAATCAGTGACAAACACGTAACAATATGCACTAGACATATATCTCTCACACCTCATATACTGTATACGCAATCTTTATATAAAAAATGTATCTCTTAACTCTTTTGTACCATATTATGTAATATATATACACGCAGGATTCGAAATCACGAACATACACACACTGCTTCAAAGTACGCAGTACTTGCGCCACTCGGCCAGATTCCAGATAATTATGGGCGCCTAGCCGAAGCTAGACGGTCACTCCCATACCCCGGGACACCAGGCTGGTGGTACGGTCACTCCATACCCCGGGACACCAGGCTGGTGGTACGGTCACTCCCATACCCCGGGACACCAGGCTGGTGGTACGGTCACTCCCATACCCCGGGACACCAGGCTGGTGGTACGGTCACTCCCATACCCCGGGACACCAGGCTGGTGGTACGGTCACTCCCATACCCCGGGACACCAGGCTGGTGGTACGGTCACTCCATACCCGGGACACCAGGCTGGTGGTACGGTCACTCCATACCCGGGGACACCAGGCTGGTGGTACGGTCACTCCATACCCCGGGACACCAGGCTGGTGGTACGGTCACTCACATACCCCGGACACCAGGCTGGTGGTACGGTCACTCCATACCCCGGGACACCAGGCTGGTGGTACGGTCACTCCATACCCCGGGACACCAGGCTGGTGGTACGGTCACTCCATACCCCGGGACACCAGGCTGGTGGTACGGTCACTCCCATACCCCGGGACACCAGGCTGGTGGTACGGTCCTCCCATACCCCGGGACACCAGGCTGGTGGTACGGTCACTCCCATACCCCGGGACACCAGGCTGGTGGTACGGTCACTCCCATACCCCGGGACACCAGGCTGGTGGTACGGTCACTCACATACCCCGGGACACCAGGCTGGTGGTACGGTCACTCACATACCCCGGGACACCAGGCTGGTGGTACGGTCACTCCCATACCCGGGACACCAGGCTGGTGGTACGGTCGCTCCCATACCCCGGGACACCAGGCTGGTGGTACGGTCACTCCCATACCCCGGGACACCAGGCTGGTGGTACGGTCCTCCCATACCCCGGACACCAGGCTGGTGGTACGGTCACTCCCATACCCCGGGACACCAGGCTGGTGGTACGGTCACTCCCATACCCGGGACACCAGGCTGGTGGTACGGTCACTCCATACCCCGGACACCAGGCTGGTGGTACGGTCACTCCATACCCGGGACACCAGGCTGGTGGTACGGTCACTCACATACCCGGGACACCAGGCTGGTGGTACGGTCCTCCATACCCGGACACCAGGCTGGTGGTACGGTCCTCCCATACCCGGGACACCAGGCTGGTGGTACGGTCGCTCCCATACCCCGGGACACCAGGCTGGTGGTACGGTCACTCCCATACCCCGGGACACCAGGCTGGTGGTACGGTCACTCCCATACCCCGGGACACCAGGCTGGTGGTACGGTCACTCACATACCCCGGGACACCAGGCTGGTGGTACGGTCACTCCCATACCCCGGGACACCAGGCTGGTGGTACGGTCACTTCCATACCCCGGGACACCAGGCTGGTGGTACGGTCACTCCATACCCGGGACACCAGGCTGGTGGTACGGTCACTCCCATACCCCGGGACACCAGGCTGGTGGTACGGTCACTCCATACCCCGGGACACCAGGCTGGTGGTACGGTCACTCACATACCCCGGGACACCAGGCTGGTGGTACGGTCACTCCCATACCCCGGGACACCAGGCTGGTGGTACGGTCACTCCCATACCCCGGGACACCAGGCTGGTGGTACGGTCACCACATACCCCCGGACACCAGGCTGGTGGTACGGTCACTCCCATACCCGGGACACCAGGCTGGTGGTACGGTCACTCCATACCCCGGGACACCAGGCTGGTGGTACGGTCACTCACATACCCCGGACACCAGGCTGGTGGTACGGTCACTCCCATACCCGGACACCAGGCTGGTGGTACGGTCACTCCCATACCCGGGACACCAGGCTGGTGGTACGGTCACTCACATACCCCGGGACACCAGGCTGGTGGTACGGTCACTCACATACCCCGGGACACCAGGCTGGTGGTAGGTTATTTCATCAAATCCTGCCACATACACTGAACTTTTGAAAGATATTTTGAAATGCTTGACAATTCACAAACGGGTGAAATTATTTGCAAACATTATCTCTCAGTCCACAGCAGGATTCGAACCTGCACACACTGCATCAAAGTGTGTGTGTGTACATGGGTGGGTGGGTGGGTTTGGAGCTACAATGAAGATAAAGATACGGATCTTCGCTAAACGCGATAAGTTAAATTGACCTGTGCTTGGAGACGTTGTAAAGTTAGAGAGAGTGAGACAGTGAGAGAGAGAGAGAGAGAGAGAGAGAGAAACAAAGCTAGGGTGGAATGAAAAGTATTTCATTATTCTATTTAACTGACCTGATTACCATAAACTGCATTTTTACTATGTAAATGACACTAGAGAATGGAATTATATTTCCAGCACACTGGAATGACGGATTTAGTGGCGCTTCATATATGTGACCTTTCTAGCTACCAAAAATGTGTTAAATGGAATGTGGTTATGAATATATATATATATATATATATATATATATATATATATATATATATATATATATATATATATATATATATATATATATTATATATAACACTGAGCTAGCCAGGTTCGAACCCATGTTATTGGCCGTCATTGTGAGCGAGAACCACATGACGCCTTAAACCACAGGACTACCCAATCCTACAAGAAACAAGCACCCAGCGACTCTCGTAGCTGGGTGCTTGGTTCTTGAGGATTGGGTAGTCCTGTGGTCTAAGGCGTCATGTGGTTCTCGCTCACAATGACGGGCCTACATATGGGTTCGAACCTGGCTAGCGCAGTGTTGTTATTGATCAATACCACTCGTTCGTGGTTACAATAATAATATATATATATATATATATATATATATATATATATATATATATATATATATATATATATATATGTCGTGCCGATTAGGTAAAACTGGTCAATTAGCAAGAACTCATCTAAAATTAAGTCCTTTCTAAAATTTTATCTTATACGTTTAAAGATATATTTTTTTCATTTATGTTAATGTAAGAATTTATAATTTTGTACCAAGAGAAACTTTGAAAACCTACCTAACCTTATTACAACAAGGGCAATTTAATTTAGCCTAACCCAACTAAATATATTTTAGATACGTTAAAATTAATTTAATAATAAACAAATACAATGAAATATATTTTTTTCGTTATGTTCAGAATGATTTTGGCGAAATTATTGCATACACAAATTTTCACTTGTCTTATATGGCAATGGTGAGCGTTGCTATTTAAGCTAAAATCGCAAGTTTTACCTAATCGGCACGACATATATATATATATATATATATATATATATATATATATATATATATATATATATATATATATATATATATATATAACAATGCGACTAGGCAAGGACTCGAACCTGCTTTGGCCCGCCTCATGGTGAGCGAAAACACATGACTCTAACCCACAGAACCACGCAATCCTACAAGAATGACCTAAGTACACCAAACAGGGAGTAGAATGAAATTAGCTCAGAGGCATCCACACCACCGTATGTCCTCGGATGACGGTAAAACACCTAGCTTGGTTGGGTGCGTCATTCTTGTAGGATTGCGTGGTCCTGTGGGTTAGAGCGTCATGTATTTTCGCTCACCATGAGGCGAGCCAAAGCAGCATGGGTTCGAGTCCTTGGCTAGTAGCAGTGCTGTTATTGATCAACACAAGCAGTTTACGTATTAATTCATCTACGAACAAGTGTTTTTAAGCAAATAACAACTGCACTGGCCGAGACTCGAACCCTGGAGCTTTAACATGTCACCCTGGTAGCCAGTCAAAATTCGAGATGCCTTAATCACATACCGAAATATACACCACATAATGCATATACTCTGAGAGATACCAACGTCTTGGTGCATACCATCGTGTATACACCTCTGTACATACACTGTGAGATATAAGCCTCTCGGTGTATATAATCAGAGTGGCCAGACGCTGAAACAATTAGACATGTTTTCCCAGGTTCTTCATATTTCAGTAATACGAGAAAAATTATTCTTGACTAACATTCTTCGAATTTCATCACAATACATTCATTAAACTGCTTGTGCTGTTGAATTTGAAAGTTCGTGAATGTGTTTGTGGCTTGTTGAATGTGCTTATTGCTTGTTGAATGTGTTTGCTGCTTGTCGTGAGAGTGAACAGTTCTTGTGATTAAGGGCTACTAACAGGTCATTTAGAATGGCCGAGCAGGGCTGGCCATTGCTACCTGCGATCTCCCCGGCCAACATGAACATCAAGGTCCCTTTCATAACGTCTACCTCTTTTTCCAGTTGTCTTGTGTTACAAAATCATTTAGTCCCTGACTGTACATCAGTATTTTACGAAGCCGTGTGCCACTGTACGTTACCTTACGCAGCCCTCCATCACCGTCAATCGTTGTACGAAAGAATGCGTTACCGTAAACTAACGTACGCTAGGGAAATATTACCGTTATTAATTGTACACAAGCATGTTTACTGTAAATTATTTTACACAGTAGTACATCACTGTAAGTTACGGTACCCAGTCATGTATCACTGTAAATTATCAGACACTTTTAGGCATCATTGTAAATTATTGTACACAATCGTGCATCATTCTAAAATATTTACAATTATTGTACAGTAGTACACATCACTGTAAATTATACAAAATCATTGCACCACTGTAAATTATCATACAAAATCGTGCACCGTTGTAATTATCATACAAAATCATGTACCGTTGTAAATTATCATACAAAATCATGCACCGTTGTAAATTATCATACAAAAAATCATTCAACACTGTAAATTATCATACAAAAACCATTCGCCACTGTAAATTATCATATAAAAAATCATGCACCAATGTAAATTATAAAAAATCATGCACCACTGTAAATTATACAAAAATAATATACCACTGTAAATTATCATACAAAACAAATGTACAACTGTAAATTATCATACAGCATCCATGCGTCACCTTCAGAAGAGTTGCCACACATCGCTGGCCAGCATCGTCTCATGATAATCAGTTTACAAGATATAATCTGCCACTCAGGTGACTTAACAGGGAAGAGAAAGTCATCATTATCTCTGCCCAGCATCCTCAGCACCTGCAGATATGCGCATTTATTTGTGGGATGCTTAATGAGGTATAAGGGCTGTCGACTACACTAAGGGTCACTCAGGTTGTCCGGTAACCCTCTCAACACCAGACAAGATTATTTTGATCCCCCGAGACAGGGATTTGTATATATATACACTGAGATAAATGGACCTCTCATGGTATAACCTGTGGAAGAATTAGACACGTGCAACATCTGGATGTCTACTTTGTAGACGTTTCGCCATCCATTGAATTTAAGTAAGTTTATTCAGGTACACATAAATACAGTGGCCTGGTGGCAAGAGTTCTCGCTTCACACGGCGAGTGTCCGGTTTGATTCCCGGCGAGGGTGGAAACATTGGGCGTGTTTCCTTACACCGGTTGTTTATGTTCACCCATCAATAAAATGGGTACCTGGGTGTTAGTCGACTGGTGTGGGTCGCATCCTGGGACGAAACTGACCTAATTTTCCCGAAATGCTCAGCATAACAAGGGACTTTCTATATAGTAGTATGTCATTGATGTCAGCTAGGCCTATATACGTACCTTGTACATGTACTTGTAGTAAATAAAGATATAAAAAAAAAAAAATATATAGTATATATGTAGATTACCTGGGATAACCCAAAAAAAGTTAGACAGAGTGACTTATTTCCATTGGGGTCCTTGCAATACATGGAGATAATCTGAAGAAGTATATACAGTGGAAGACAAGGTAATAAGTCCCTCAGCCTTGGAGGAGGTAATAAGCATCATCTCAATTCTGTATATTCTTCATATACAACGTGTATAACAGTGTAATAAGGTCAGGTATGGTTGATCAGGAAGCAGGACAAGTGTTTCCTGACGTGGGTCTTAGTCATATTATGACCAGCAGCTGGAGCTTTTGTTCATCTGACTGAGGCCTTCCACTGGCTTACCCCTCCATCCCTTTAAAAATTAGGGTTATATATATATGTGCAAGTTCAGTTCAGTTCAGACTCTCAGGTAAGGACCCACTAGGGGCGAGGGGGAAGTGGGGACAGAAGAAGAATAGCCGGTGAGAGGAAGAACTGAAGGAGAAGAGAAAGAGTCAGGACTAAACCCAACAGTCTAACTACTTTTTATATGTGCAATAATTATTAGTTCTGTTATTCTATATGTACTATTATCCACTTGTTATTATCTATAAGTATCTATGTAAGTAGATCTTTGTTCATGGTGTCTCCTCTCCAATAATTCATTTTCCTAAAAACTTTTAATTTGCTTAAATTGTCTCAGGGAGAGAATATTACCCAACATCCAATCATTGTTCTTTTATTAGTTTTTTAATTATTGGAGATGTTATTTGTGTATATTATGTCTTGAGGGGAGAGATATTAAACAAAATTAATATTTCTTGTACAGTAAATAATAATAATAATAATAACAATTATTATTATTATACACTTAGAGATATATAACACGGTGTAAACACACCGACAGTATATATATAATATATATATATATATTATTGTGACCACGAACGAGTGGTATAAAATCAATAACAACAATGCGACCAGCCGATGATTCGAACCTATGTCGTTTTGGCCCGCCTCATGGTGAGCGTCATGTGATTTTCGCTCACCATGAGGCAGGCCAAAAAAACATGGGTTCGAATCCTCGGCTAGTCCGAGTTTTATATATATATGACACTCGTGTGACGATAGGCTTTAAACACTATACCTGTGTATAAATACTGAGATATACACCTCTCATTAATAAACACTATGATATAGAGTTCTGTCTATTAGAGCTCCAAATTGAGATATATAGAATTTTCAGTGTATATACATCTCTCAGTGTATATACATCTCTCAGTGTATATATACTGAGATATTTGTGTGTGGGAATATCGGAGTGTCAAATGAACACTTGTCAGTGAGAGGAAATAACTCTCATGGTGACAAAAAAATTAAACAGAATAGTTGTCTGCATATTTCGACCTCCAACTGAGGCCCTCTTCAGCAGATACACGAGAATGAAACTGGAATGAATTTTTTTTTTCACTGGATGGAGGCTTGGGAGGAAAGCAATTATTTTTCCTTGATGTATTGGTCATAAAAAACGAACACTAATTTGCGTTTACCTTCGTGAGATCACACACACACACACACACACACACACACACACACACACACACACACACACATCGATTCCAGGCTGAGGGACTGATTACCTCAAACTCCTCCTTTCCTTACGTCGTTCTTCTTTATATGGACTGATGAAGCCACTGTGTGGCGAAACGTTTCCTCGATACAGATTTCCATATGCTGTACAAGTGTCTCATTCTTCAACTTAACGGTTTTCTAAACCAGTTATCACTTCCTACAAGCGGCCGGGGGCAGCGGGGGCGGTGACCCCCGAAACCCTCCCCAGGTATACTCCAGGTATACCACACGTTCCTAGAGGCTTCTCAACGCAACAATGGTAGCAATAAGTTCAATGCAACCAAAAATAAGAGAATTACATCTTTAAGAAAATAAATGGTTAAACCTTTCGCCACTCCCATCAAGTAATTCTCAGAAAACTGAATGGACGAACGAGCGAGTTTTGCGATAACCCAAGATAACCTCTGCCCTTGCCCCTCCATCTTCCCCCTCCTTCTTCCCTCCATCTTCCCTCCATCTTCCCCCTCCTTCTTCCCCCTCCGCCACCACCATAAATCTTGCACACAACGATGTTAGACAATCACACAATCTCCATGTGTCTTTCCATTCCTCCATCCACTATAAAAACAATGTCCTTCTCATCCTCGTGTGTATACTGAGAATGATCTCAGACGGAAGTCGAAATATACAGACTAACATTCTTCCTTTGTGCCCATATATCTTATTGCGACGTATCTGCGTATATACACTGAGGGATATATACCTACAATTATAAGGGCACAGACAGATATACACCTCTCTTTATATACTGACAGAACCGCACTTTTTAGTGTATATATAAATATATATTCAGTGGTACCCCGGATTTCGTCAATAATTCGTTCCAAAATGCTGTTCGAGTGCCATTACCGAACGAATTTGTTCCCATAAGGACGAATGTAAATTAGATTAGTCCGTTTCAGATCCCCAAAAATACACTTTCATAATTGTTCGAGTTGGGAACTGTACGAAATCCGGGGTACCACTGTATATATATATATATATATATACTAATAGATTCACACCTTTCAATGTATATATACTGAGAGATCCACACCTCTCAGTGTACATATACTGAGAGATCCACACCTCTCAGTGTACATATACTGAGAGATCCACACCTCTCAGTGTACATATACTGAGAGATCCACACCTCTCAGTGTACATATACTGAGATCCACACCTCTCAGTGTACATATACTAGAGATCCACACCTCTCAGTGTACATATACTGAGATCCACACCTCTCAGTGTACATATACTAGAGATCACACCTCTCAGTGTACATATACTGAGAGATCCACACCTCTCAGTGTACATATACTGAGAGATCCACACCTCTCAGTGTACATATACTGAGAGATCCACACCTCTCAGTGTACATATACTGAGATCCACACCTCTCAGTGTACATATACTGAGAGATCCACACCTCTCAGTGTACATATACTGAGATCCACACCTCTCAGTGTACATATACTGAGATCCACACCTCTCAGTGTACATATACTGAGAGATCCACACCTCTCAGTGTACATATACTGAGAGATCCACACCTCTCAGTGTACATATACTGAGAGATCCACACCTCCTGTACAAAACAAGTGTGATCAACTCAGAT
>WNWK01017175.1:22500-40000 GCA_009830355.1 Cherax destructor | reverse complement strand
TCTCTTGCCAGGATAGAGCCGATAGTAGAAGGGGTTTTGTTGTACATCTGGCAAGATCACTCAGACGTATGCCACACTCATATTTTTCTATAATCTCTTTCTTCAGTTCGATGGTGTTCCTCACTTTCTTTACCACAGGGTGCCACTAGGAAGCTTCTTGGACCCATGGTGACTTATTTCACAGTGACAATCACTAAATCACCAAAAAAAACACCAAATGTAGTGTGAATGTTTGAAAGAGCGCGCTAGGTAATGTTCTCTCAATGGTAAACAACGCTTCACTGGTGGCGTCCTGCGTCCCGCGCAGGCGCGGAGCAGGCGGACAGGTCTAATACCTTACGAAACACGAGCGGTTTTACGATTCTCGAAGTCGTAAAAAGCTTACGAAACACGATGTTTACGAAGTAAGAACCTTACGAAACTCGGGGGTCCACTGTAATATACACACCAAAATAACACAGTGGACTGAACAAAACCAAAAGTTCCGAAAAACAGCAATTCTGCCACTGTTGCACTTGTACTAAGGATGCTGCAGATTGCATCCACTACTCTAGGCATGTATGCAACTAGCAGATGCACAAAACTTAAACCAAAGATGGCGGTCTTCGTTACCAAAATATCTTACCCCCTTTTGATCCTTGATAAATCTGGATATAGGGGCAAGGTTTTTTTCTGACACTGTAGGAGGGAAAGAAAGGTGACAGCATTAATTAAAAAAATAATATTTTGAGTGAGTTTTCCTAAAGAATCTAGATGCAATGAATGTAGTAGTGTGATCCTTAGAAAGGGTGTTCAAAAAGTCTTAAATCTTTGGAGATAAAGTAACTACATGACAGCTGCAAATGTGATCCCAATATAAAAGATAGATATTTTTTGTTGACCAATATAATGGTTTAAGGTAAGAAATAGCACATTGAAAGAAGTGAGGTTGCGTAAGAGATACAGAGCATAGGTTTAGTGAGGGTAAATTTTATCTCTGAATTTCTCTTGAATTTTATGACAATTGTATGTTCCTCAACAACAAGAAAGCATTAGACACAGTACTATGCATGAGGCTGCTATACAAACTAAAAAAAATCTACTATAGATATGTAAGGTACTAAAGTGGATTCAATATGTTTAGTGAATAGAAGGCAAATGGTAGTGGTATGGAAGGTGTTGGAGGGGTACTGTTGATGAGTCTCCAAGAATTAGTGCTTGGACTCACTTGGTGTCGTGGTGAGAGTAGAAGTGGAGAAGATCGTGTTGGTTGGTAGGTTTTCGATAGACTTTAAAACAAAGTTCATTGTCAGCTTTGCAGAGAAGAACATCAAGGAATGGAAGGGTGTTGTCGACTTCTTCTTCTAGTGTGAACTGGATTGATGGCTAGACCTGTTTGTGACTCGATGGGGCCCACTGTGTGGGCGAGGCGTTGTTGGTGGGGGATCGCATTATACTGCTTATGTGTTTATTTTTCCATTGTGTCGGTATTTTATACCATTTATTTCCATGACTAATCAAATTTACATTTGTCCTTAGGGGAACAAATTCGTTTGGTAACGACACTCAAACAGCATTCTGGAAAGAATTTTCAGCGAAAACCGTGGGTCCACTGTATATATTAGACCTGATTGTCTCAATTTTATTTATTCCAATATACAGTACACTGCTGTATAGGTAGGATGATTGATTCAAACGTAGATGTCAGGGAACTTCAGGAGGATTTAGACGAACTCAATTCATGGTCAGAAAAGTGGCAGATGCAGTTCAGTGTAGATAAATGCAAGGTTCTGAAGCTCGGGAGTGTCCATAACCCAAGTTAAATAACATAGAACTTAACAATACAGATTGCGAAAAGGACTTGGGGTTATGGTAAGCAGCAACCTTAAACCAAAACAGCAATACCTAAGCGTACGTAATAAGGCAAACAGATTACTGGGATTTATATCAAGAAGTGTAAGCAAAGAATCCAGAGGTTATATTACAGCTTTATACATCGTTAGTAGGCCTCACCTAGATTACGAGCTCAGTTCTGGTCTCCATATCACAGAATGGATATTAATTTGTTAGAAAACATTCAGTGTAGAATGACTAAATTAATACATAGCATTAGAAATCTTCCGTATGAGGAAAGATTGAAGACCCTAAAATTACATTCACTTGTAAGACGAAGAATGAGGGAGATATGATCGAGGTATACAAGTGGAAAATGGGTATTAACAAAGGGGATATAAATAAGGTCTTGAGGATATCTCTCCAAGAGAGAACCCACAATAATGAATTCAAATTAGATAAGTTTAGATTTAGAAAGGATATAGGAAAGTATTGGTTTGGAAATAGGGTAGTTGATGAGTGGAACAGTCTGCCTAGTAGGGTTATTGAAGCTAGGACCTTGGGTGGTTTCGAATTTGGGTTGGATGGATTCATGAGTGAGAGGGTTGGATTTGGGTGGGAATTGCACATGAGTAATGGAATTATCAAAGCTTATTTCTTGGGTAGCATTGAAGATTGGGTTGAACAAATATTCTGTTAGTGGGATGGAATGTGAAGGAACTGCCTAGTATGGGCCATCAGGCCTGCTGCAGTGTTCCTCCTTTCTTATGTTCTTAATGACCTAGATGAAATTGGTTCCCATATGCCAGTGTGTACAATGTGAAAAGGATGAAGATTACGACTAGTGAATATGGAGAAGCCTTAAAGATTTTTGAAGGTTGCTGCCTGAATTTAGTCTTGATAGGTGCAAAGGAATGAGAGTAGGAGAGGAATTGAGATGACCAGATATAGAATACAAAGTGAGAGCTGCAGACATATGTTTGATGAGTTCTTTCTATCACAGCCTGGCCTTTGGAATAAACATTGTAGTACCATGAAGTACATATGAATCATGTAATTATCAGCATATGCAACACTAGCTGAACTGAGACATGATTTTAGGAACCTGAAAAGTGATTTGTCTAGGACATTATACACAATACATGTTAAGACCAGCTTGGAGTATGCTCTACCAGCATGGAGCCTGCATCTAATCAGGCATGTAAGAGAACTACAAAATGTTTGCACTAAGATCAATGCTGGAACTAAGGGGAATGGACTGGGAAAGGTATGGCAGCAGAAGACTCAAGTGAATTGTATGCAGATTAAATTGTTTATTCAGTGTAAAGATTGATGAATAAGTAGAGTACTATGCACAGTTTTAAAAGAGGGTATGTTTAGGCACAGAAGGTCAGGAATTAGTACAATGGTTTGAAGAGTTTAGAGGTGGGCCAGGAGTTGTGATTCGACTTGTGTACACAGAACAAGGGAAGCACACACACCATATACATGCACTCCTTCCCCTCACTTTTTTGCATCCCCCCTTATTTGTTTTTTATATATTCACCCCTCTTGCTCTCATTTTCTCTCCTCTCACACACTTGTCTTTGTCTTCTCTTAACCTAAACTCATTCTCACTGACTCTATCTTAACTTTTTTTTTCCATTTTGCTTATCTTTTTCATTTGCTGCTCTCTTTTCCATTGTTTATTTTTATTTCATTCCGTTTCCTTATCTTCCCACTTTTCTTCTTCTGTTCCTGTTTCCTTGTTTTCTTTTAGATTTACTTGCATATGTATATGTTTGTGATGGTTGCTATTTACTTTTTGTCTGTTAACTGGTGTTATTTAAAATAAGTGCTACTATATAGTATAGAAAAGGCAATATAAATCATCTAGTTTACTACTAAGTGCTGAAGAGTTTGGCAAAGTTAATTTAGTTTTATGTATAATGGCTTGTATAGTTTTGAAACTAGCTCCTTCAATGATAAAATAGTTATTTGCATAGTATGTAGTGACATAAAATTGAGGCACAGCATTTTGCTTGTGGTCTCTTTGCAGTGGCGGATAGTGAGTGTAACAGGGGCTTCCGACATTGGTGGGGTGACAAAGGAGCCGAAACGCAAGTATCCTTGTATGTTTTGTGGTAAGCTATTCCTTCGTCGTGGCCACGCCAGCCAACATGAACGCCAACACACTGGTGATTTGCCATACTCCTGTGAAATCTGCAACAAGAAATTTATCAACAAATCCCATTATGATTACCACATGACACGTAGTCTGGAACATCAAACCAGTCTTAGGAATTATAGCATGTAAATGAAATATTTAACAAATAAGCGGAATAACTAAAATTAAAGAATGAAAAGAAATCAAAACTGGCTGGCTGCAAGATTAATGAGTGATGCCAAGCTTTTGTTTTATTGCAGGGGGGTTGTGGTGGTGGGGGCGATGCTTATGGTGAGGAAGAGGTGGTCAAGGTTTTGGTGGACAAGGCATTTTGTCTGGTTCCACCTTTTCCTTACCAGGATCACCCTGCATCCGGCAGTAGTGGTCCCTGCCCCGCCATTAGTGCCCCCCAGCAGGTAGGCTTCGGCTGCCAGGTATGCGGCCAGGTCATCCAGCGAAGAGACAATTATCGAAGACACCTACGCCTACATTCTGGATTATTGCCCTTCCAGTGTCATCTGTGCCCACGGCGCTTCAACACTCGCTACCATCTACAATACCACCTGAAACGTAGTAATGTGCATGCTTCTGCGTCTGACACCGAGCGAACAGGTGCTTCAGTGACTCGTGAATGAAGTGGAAAGTGTTCTCCAATTAAAGTTTAAACGCTTGATTCTAGTTGGCTATCTTTGTCAAGAAATATGCTACAATAGAAGATAAAGGGTAATATCATGAAATATGAGCCAGTAATTTAACCCTTTTTAGATTTGTGAAATCATTGAGAACTGACAAAATGAGTCGTGAACTGGGCATAGAGTGGTAACATTATAGTGTTTATAAACTGAATATGGGTTCTTGCTGTGCAAACCTTCTTATTGTATTCAAGTACGTAATGCAGTTTTAAAATGCTTTAAAGTTTTATTTGATTATTATCCGTTTGAATTCATGCATTTTTCACTTTGTGAATATATGCTCTTTTTGGGCAACTTGTTTATCACTGCTTATTGAAACTACAGTAATAAAACTTAAGTTTTAATGAAAACACAGGTGTCAAGCATTAAGATGACAGTTTTATATGAGTTGGCTCAGTGGATACAGAAAATTAACTAAAAGATTGGAGGAGGCTTAGGAGGTAATGGGAATTGAGAGCGGCTTGGTGAGACCAATCTTTCATTTGTTGCAGGACTATGGCATGTATTTGTTCGCCCCGCCTTTAAGAGACACTGAAGAGCCAAAAACCTTCAAATGCTCGTTCTGTGAGAAGGCGTTTCAGCGGCGAGCTAATGCAGTTCGTCATGAAAGACTTCATACTGGGGAGAAGCCTTTTATATGCCTTCTTTGTGGTCGTGGGTTCATCACAAAGGCCAACTTGATGTACCACATTGAACGTAGCCAGGAGCATGCACCTCATCGCAGTAACCCATCCAACTAGCAGACACCAGACCACTACATTTTATAAAGCACCTATAGACTCTGGTGACATGGGTGATCTACAAATAAATTTGACTGCCATGGTTTTTTTGAAATTCACAATAGAAACCAAAGTATAAGCTTGGGTTCTGTGAAGGAATATTGGGAAGGGTGGGTTCTGCGACCCATGTTGCTGCTGTAGCCACTGTTGAGATGCTGGCTAAGGCAGGTCTCCTCTCATTTGTTGCAGGGTACGTGGCAAGCCTGCCACTTGGATTGGCTCAGGGATCCAGCTGGTGGTGACAGCAGCCGACCCTTTGTGTGTACCTACTGCCAGAAGCCTTCAAGCGGAAGGATCACCTCTTGATACATGAGAAAGTGCACACCGGTGACAAGCCATTTGTATGTGAAGTGTGTGGGCATCGCTTTGCACAAAAGACTCACCTGCGCAATCACCTCACCAAACATTCAGAAGTGCGTGCCCATGCTTGCCTTGTTTGTGGCAAGCGCTTCAAAAGGAAGGATTCACTTAAAATACATGAAAAAATACATCATGATGAAAGCAATACGTGTGCCATCTGTGGACTTGTGTTAGAATCACGTGAAGGCTGGCGTGCGCATCTGGCCTCGCACTACCAGATGTAGCATTTATGGTGGCAGATAGAAGTTTTCAGTACTGCACTGTAAGAAATATCACATGGCCTAAATATGAGGGCTAAAGAGCAAACTGATGGAGCACCATGCTTGTATTGGGCAGGAGAGTGTTTGGGTGGGAGGGGGCAGAGCCGCCTGGTGATGATCTTGCTAAGCAGCTCTCCTCTGCTCTGTTCCAGGGGCTGATGGCTGCCCTCAACTACCACATGGTCTCGTTGGACGAGGAGACGCTCAGGCCACACCAGTGCATCTATTGTGGGCGTCGTTTTAAACGTAAAGATCATCGCATCGAACATGAAAGGATCCACACAGGCGAGCGCCCCTATGCGTGTCGCTTATGTGGCCGTGCCTTTGTACAGAAGCACCAGCTAATGAGTCATGTGCGGCGCAAGCATGCCACAGATCCTACCTTCCCCAGGCCATATCCACCTGCCCATCAACCCCCTGCACCTCCTTCCTCTCATCAGAATAGAAGTGGAGATCAGCAAAGTCATTATTAATAGGATAAAATGTAAAGTCACAAATTTCAATATATGTATATTTACATCAATTTAATTATAATTGACAGGATTATAATATTTTTCAGTAGTACAGTACTTGCATTTTTATTGGTAATAGAAATTTATAAAATTAAAAATTTGCAAGTTCATTTGCAAATATTTTATATATAAAATTTGATGCATAACATTGTTTTGGATTCCCAGCAGTCTTTCATTATTATTTTATACCTGATATAAAGCACTGCTTGATTTTGTTTCACTATTTTATTTAATATTAAATTTATATTGTCAGCTGTTTGCAATTTAGAGGTGTTTGGGTCTTAATATCTTCACTGCCCTGGCTTATAAACCAAGGAACCTGCTGTAAAGGGTATATGGTAATTTCACATGTGAAATTCATATGACAAAATTATCAGCAATATTCAAAATTAATTTCTTGATGAGCATGTAATATCTTGCAAGACATGCGTATCTCAGTAGATGTTAAACTGTATATCCTTATACTGCTCAAGTATCACTTGTACTGTAGATTGTGATAATAAAAGTTGTGTTGTTATTATTTATATCCTTAACCATTTGCATTTATCATGTTTTATCTGAAAGACAAATAGACTACAACTTTTTAAGAACATTATTTTAAAGTATTTAACATCATTTATGTTGACTTTTTTGTTACTGTATTTTATTAATTCTCAAGGAAGATTAAGAAGTTCATTTATATGGGTTGATACCTATCATAATAAACTTCAGGTTGACTGAGCATAAATACAGGTAAAGTTATCAACAACTTGAAAATCCTAATCAGATTTTCTATTGCAGTATTTGGATTGAAACAAGTGAATATATTTTATCTGAACATTAAAAGCACTGCCATTTGAACGTGTTGGTAGCATAATGAGCAGTGCTTGAAAAGAAAATTAGTGCTAAAAAAAGGTGCATAAAATGGCCTTGTACCCAAGATCTGAAAGCACTCTGGACTAAGCCAGCATGTTTCTCCCTTCCAGGGGCATGTGGGGTGGCCAGGGTTGGCGGGGCATCGCTCTGTAGAGGCCCAGGATATCGGCTTGGGGGGTCAAGCTGCCCTCTTGCACAACCCCCGGCAGCATACCTCAGTTCTCACCTCTCAGCCAACCACCCATTCCTCTGAGGTGTACATGCGACCATTCTCGTGCCCATTCTGTGACAGTCGGTTCAAGACCAGGCAACACCTAACACAACATCAGAGGCTCCACACAGGGGAAAAGCCCTATGCCTGCCCTCAGTGTTATGCTCGTTTCACACAAATGACCCCATTAAAGCGTCATATTACCAAAATACACCCAGAATTAATTCTGGATTCCCAACATTCTCCTTCAAGTTATGCTGCCCCATAAAATGAAGTGCTTTCTTTTTACAACATTCTTGACAGACTATGGAAGTACAGATATTTTTTTTTTTAAGCAATGAACCATTAATTTATGTTTATTTCTACTGTATGGATCATCTTTTAATAATCAAGAAAGTACAGTATGTATTTGCCCTATTTTTTATATTAATTGGTAAATATTCTTAAACTAAAAATTCTTTTCTTGCCATACATTTTGCCAAATTAAACAACCAAAAAAGAAAGTTTTTAAGGTTTGGGTTTTTAATCTACCTTAATACAAATACAGTGGCTCTTGTTGCAGTGGTGAAGTTTAAGCTTGTTTTCTATGCTTTTGCCTTCTAAAGTAGGTCTCCTCTTGTTGCAGGGCGTCTTGGTGCAACCAAAGGACATTTTGGGCTTATCACCTTTTCAAGATAATATGGGACGAGTTCCTGGTGGCAGCTTTTCACATAGAATGAGAGCAATAACATGTAACTTAGAGGGTGGTGGGTGGGCAGTAGACAGGGAGAGTGCTGTTAAGAGTGGCTATGGACCAAGTTGGGGAGATACACAAGTCAGTGCTGAGCATGTAGGCACAGAGGAGAGACCTTTTCCATGTCCATACTGTCCTTTAAGCTTCAAGCGCCGCTATACATTGCAAGAGCATGTGCGAATTCACATAGGTGCTCGTCCATATGCTTGTCGTTCATGTGGTAAAACATTTACCCAGAGAAGTTCTCTTCTTAAACATGTTAGAGTGCGAGTTTGCCAAAAGCATATCTTACAAAAATAATTTTTCGAGGGCATATACTGTAATTATAACGAAAGGAAATATACATGGTCATTGAAAGTATTTCTGTAAGTTCATTAAGAAATGAAGTATGGCATTACTGTCAGAGGATATCTTCTAATTGTTTATTCCCAATTTTTTTTTATTTTTTTTTATGTTGATAATTTGAGTATTTGTGTACCCAAAGTTCCATAACAGCTCTAAAAATAATACCAATGTTTCGATATTCAGAAATGTTTAAAAAGCGAAATATAAGTGAAGCCACAAAAAAACTAATGAAATAGTACTCAGAAAAGTACTGTGCAGTATTACATACGTGGTAGTATATTACATTATTATAAAATTGATGCTTTGAAGACATTCTACTTGTTTTAAACTACTTGTGGATAAGTTGATCATGGACGAGACATATCCCTTGTAAATTAATAAATAATTAAATACAGTATTGCATTACAGAAGATTATAATACTGTATATAAAAAATTTTTGTTCCTTATGAGATGAATTTTATCCCTTAACAGTGCTGTACAGTGAGTTGGGAAACTTTTTGTAAGCTGTCTCTTAAATAAAGATCAAGTATATGTAATGTATTTTATGGCTCCTTCAATACATGAAGCTAGAAAACTGAAACCTTAATCATTCGTGTTTACTCTTTTTTACACGTCTGTATTACCAACACACAAATACGTATGCGTGCATACCAACACACACACACACACACACACTCATACACACACATAATGTCATCCCAAATAGGTAAAACTTGCGATTTTGGCTTAACCCTTTCAGGGTTCAGACCCCCAATTTGAAACTTGTCCACAGGGTCCAAGAATTTTCAAAAATAATTTTTTGTTAATTTTCTTGTGAAATGGTAGATAATCTTTTTCTGAAGGTAATAAAACAAAAAAATATGAAATTTGATGGAAAATTGACGAAATTACGCTCTTGCGAATTTTGTTGTGCCAGCTATATTTTCCCACTTTGACTCCCATTTTAGGCCAATTACATTATTCCAGTTGACCAAATTCTTAGCTATTTCGCTAGTATTACTTCTATTTTATCGATTGAGCACAAGAAATTGCCCAGTCAACTGTTTCAACTGCCTAATAAAGTGATTGGAAATTGGTAATTTGGCCACTTTCACATAAAGTTCAAAATATTCCAATTTCAAAATAGGGTCTAGAATAAACAGTGCAGGAATTCCTGGCACTAAAATTAAATTTCCTCTGTTTATTAATTACATTTCCAGGCTTTACATATGAATTCCATTTTTATTTTTTATTCATATAATATTTTTATTCACACCAAAAAATAGAAGATTTACTTTTATGCAATATTGTAATAATTGTATAAATAATATCAGCACATTCATGAGCATATATTAGACCCACCAGCTGACGTAAATTGGATGCGTGATGTCATTGGTTTAATTTTGAATATCGGCAAAAATCAAACATTTCCGCAACTTTGAGCTCAGTTTTAAACCATTTTCAGTACTAAAACCAATCAAAATCATCTCTTTTTCTGTAATATATCTTCCATTCCATCAAATGAGACCAAGAAACCGTGAATGCAACTAAAAATCATACGAAAAATAGTGCAAAGTCGCTGTTTTAATCCAAAAATACAGTCAATTATTTTCTCATGCACTGCGTGCTGCAAGATTTGTTTTATGTGGTGCACACTTACCACATAGATTTATTCTCTCATATCCGAGTGAGCTGAGCTAATGGCGTAGAACTATGGCTTGGACCCTGGCTTCAAAGCCGTAGAACTACAGGATGGACCCTCAAGGGTTAAATAGCAACACACTTCTTGCCAAATAAGACAAGCGAAAATTTGTGTTTGCAATAATTCACAAAAATCATTCTGAACTTAAAAAAATATATATTTCATTGTGTTTGTTTATTATTAAATTACATTGTAAACGTGTCTAAAATATATTTAATTGGATTAGGCTAAATTAAATTGCACTTGTTATAATAAGGTTTGGTAAGTTTTCTATGGTTCGTATGGTACAAAATTATTAATTTTTACATGACATGAATGAAAAAAATATATCTTTGAACGTATAAATTTTTTTTTTAGAAAGGGCTTAATTTTAAATGAGTTCTTGCTAATTTATCAATTTTACCTATTCGGCATGACGCGTGCGCGCCTGGTCTCATAACAGGCCTGGTTGCTGACCTGATCAATCAGGCTGTTGGTACCTGCTTCCCAACGTATACACCACAGCTTGGTTGATCAGGAGCTGATTGGAGGAGTGTGTTGAACAGTGTGCATGTGCATGCATGCACACATTTTGAAGCTTCATTTGGCATAATATTTCATAATATTAATGGATTCTAGTAAGTAAATTTCTCTTGCTCTTACCAATATGTATAAGAGGACTTAGGAGTTAATGTAATATGTTATTGTGTGATTTGAAGGCCATAAAACTTCAAATATAACAGATAGAGAATCTTTTTCCGATCATAATGACACCAAAAGTATGAAATTTGAATGAAAACTTACGGAATTATGCTTTCGCGAAGTTATCAGTCACGAAGATGTTTACGCATCGGCGATTTCGCCCACTTTGAGCCCTATTTTTGGCCAATTCCAATGTTCCAGTCCACTACAATCATAGCTATTTCGCTAGAACTCCATTTCTTCTATCGATTGAGTACAAGAAACTGCCCAAAATAGTGGTCAGAAAATGGCAATTTGGCCAATTTCACACAAATTTCAAACGATGCTTATTTCAAAATATGGTCCAGAATAAACAAGGCAGACATTCCTGGCACTAAAATAACATCTCTGTTCATTAGTCACGTCTCCAGGCCCCTCTTACATTACTTTTGCTTTTCATTTTGAATTTTTATTCTCAAAAAATAGAAGATTTACTGTTATGTATACAACTGCATCATTGTAAAAATGGTATAAATAATATCAGCACATTTGTGCAAGAATATTAGACTCTCCAGTTGATGTGTATTGGACACATGGTGTGATTTGTTTACTCTTGAACATCGGCTAAAATCAAACATTTTTGCTACTTTGAGCTCAATTTCAAGGTACTTGTCATTGTCAAACCAATCAATATCATCTCTATTTCTGTAATATATCTTCCATTCTATCAAATGAGACCAAGAAAACGAGAATACATCAATAAATACCATACGAAAATAGACATCAAAGTTGCTGTTTTAAACGAAAAAATGGTCGGAGTTTTTTTTCTCTCATGCAGTGTGTGTTGCAGGATTTATTTTATACTGCACACACTGACCACACAGACCCATTCTTTCATATGTAGGCCTACCAGCCGTTTCCCGCTTAATTTGAGGCCGCTAGAATTTACGCGTACTAGTAGCACCAACCCTGCTCGTAAAACGTACTAGTACGCCACTGACCCCGAATTAACCCTTTGAGGGTCCAAGCTGTAGTTGTACCCGTTCCTCACAGGGTCCAAGAATTTAAAAAAAAAAAATTCTCGTCAAATGGTAGAGAATCTTTTTCTAAAGATAAAACAAAAAGTACGAAATTTGTTGGAAGATTGATGAAATTACATTACATCCTCTCCTCACTTAACGACGGAGTTCTGTTCCTAAGACCACATCGTTAAACAAATTCGTCGCTAAGTGAGGAGCATACTATAATGGTGGTGAGTTGTGTCAACCATCTTTGATATTGTTTTAATGCCACCTTTGCACAATTTATAACATTTCTGGTATACATGCATTTTTAAATGTTTATACAGTAGTGTACTGTATATTGAAATAAACTGAATAGAGGAAATCAGCTCTATGCATTATTTAGGTATGAATACTTGTCAGAGAGCCCGTCATAAGTCTGAGGTGTCGGTAAACGAGAATGTCTCTAAGCAAGGAGAGGCTGTATTGTGAATTTTACTGCGTCAGCGATATTTACACATCGGCAATTTTGCCCACTTTCACTCCTATCTTAGGCCAATTACATAATTCTAGTCGACCAAATTCTTAGCTATTTTGCTAGTATTGCTTCTATTTTATCGATTGAGCACAAGAAACTGCCCAATCAACTATTTCAACTACCCAATAAAGTGATCAGAAATTGGTAATTTGGCCAGTTTCACACAAAGTTCAAAATATTCCAATTTCAAAATAGGGTCCAGAATAAGCAATGCAGGCATTCCTGGCACTAAAATAACATTTCCTCTGTTTATTAGTTATGTTTCCATGCTTTACAGATGAATTCCATTTTGATTTTTTATTCACATAAAGAATTTTATTCACACGAAAAAACAGAAGATTTACTGTTATGCAATATTGTAATAATTGTATAAATAATATCAGTGTATTCATGAACATATATTAGACCCACCAGTTGACATGTATTGGACGTGTGACGTCATTCATTTACTCTTGAACATCGGCAAAAATTGAACATTTCCGCTACTTTGAGCTCAATTTCAAGCTATTTTAAATACTAAAACCAATCAAAATCATCTCTATTTCTGTAATATATCTTCCATTCTATCAAATGAAACCAAGAAACCATGAATATAACCTTAAAAACCATACAAAATTACACCACAAATTTGCTAGTTTTAATCCAAAAATATGGTCCTCGTTTTTTTCTCATGCACTGCTTGCTGGAGGATTTGTTTTATATGGTGCACACTTACCACATCGATCCATTCTCTCATATCTATATGGTGCACATTTACCACATAGATCCATTCTCTCATATCTAGGCCCAAATTTACCGCTCACAGCTTATCTGAGTGAGCTGAGCTCTTGGCATCTAGAACTATGGCTTGGATCCTGTGGACCCTCAAAGGGTTAAATACAAAATAATTGGTTGCACAAATGTTCTATGCAATGGATTAGTCTGCTGTATCAAGATTTTGTTCTTTGGCGATGGTGTGTGTGCATGCGCGCGCACCTGGCGGGCTCCCAATACAGTAAACAAGTCCTCTGTATTAAGATTTTTTCTTTTTAGTAATAATAGTATGCAAGCAACCAGTAGGTTTCCTATTCAGTGAGCTAAGTCCTCTGCATCGAGATTTTGTCTGTTAGTAGTAGCAGTAGTAGTGTGCATGACCAGTAGGCTTGATATAACGAACCATATCCATTCCATCCGGCGTTTTGATATAACGGATTGTTTAGAGACAGGACAAACTGCTTCAATATGGCATTAATATCAGTTCTACAGTTTATTTGTCTATCACAATTCATATAATATGACATAATAAACAATATTAATAACATAGAAACATGATATATACTCTAGAATGAATAAAATATGTCATTACGTATGTGAGGACTGGTGGTAGTGCTATTGTTGTTGGGTTTATAAAGGCCACTGACCATAAGTCGTACATATAGTAGTGGTGGTGGAGGCACCAGAAGCCACCACCAATATTCACACTGAAATAATGTACGTAATTTATAAATAAGAAATATTTACACTTTAATTTATAAATAAGAAATATTTACACTTACTGTACCTTGGAGGAGATGCTGGCAGAGGTTTAGGGCGGCGTATGTTGTCAGTGGTCCTATATACCTCCAACGCCATTGGAGGAGTTAGTTTCGTGTCATTCTTTTTTTATCGCTTAATCGTTAAACTTACTTGTTACACTGTTAATGCTACACTTTATCGCTGGCTGGCGCTATAGTCTTTATCGACTCCTGCTGCTTTAGTATTGTACATATCGTAAAATCACTGAAGAAGGCACATTTTCCCCTCTCTCTCTCCCTCCTCCACTTTGGTACTTTGCTACGATTTCTTTCTTTAACCCTTTGAGGGTCGAGAGGCCCTCTCCCAAACTTTTCTCAGGGTCGAAATTTTTTTGAAAAAAAAAACAAAAAAAAATTATTTTTTCTTATGAAATGATAGATAATCTTGTTCCCATCATAATGACACCAAAAGTATGAAATTTGATGAAAAACCTACGGAATTATGGTCTCACAAACTCAGCGGTCTCGACAATATTTACACATCAGCAATTTCGCCCTATTTTCGGCCAATTGCAGTGTTCCAGTCGACTAAAGTCGTAGCTATTTCGCTAGATCTCCATTTGTTCTATTGATTGAGTACCAGAAACTGCCCATTTACCAATTTCAACTACCCAGTAAAGTGGTCAGAAATTAGCATTTTGGCCAATTTCAAACAAATTTCAAAAGATGCCAATTTTAAAATTGGGTCCAGAATAAACAAGGCAGACATTATTTTTTTTTTATTAACACATCGGCCGATTCCCACCAAGGCAGGGTGGCCCGAAAAAGAAAAACTTTCATCATCATTCACTCCATCACTGTCTTGCCAGAGGGGTGCTTTACAGTTATAAAACTGCAACATTAACACCCTTCCTTCAGAGTGCAGACACTGTACTTCCTATCTCCAGGACTCAAGTCCAGCCTGCCGGTTTCCCTGAATCCCTTCATAAATGTTACTTTGCACGTCAAGTATTAAAAACCATTTGTCTCCATTCACTCCTATCAAATACACACACGCATGCTTGCTGGAAATCCAAGCCCCTCGCACACAAAACCTCTTTTACCCCCTCCCTCCAACCTTTCCTAGGCCGACCCCTACCCCGCCTTCCCTCCACTACATAACAGATAACATTTTATCTGTTCATTAGTCACGTCTCCAGACCCCTCTTACATTACTTTTGCTTTCCATTTTGAATTTTTATTCTCACAAAAAATAGAAGATTTGCCCATGGCCGGGCTCAGAGAGTAGATAAACTCTCAAAACTCTTCAAAGGTATATCAAAGGTATACTGTTACATATACAACTGCATCATTGTAAAACCGGGATAAATAGTATCACCGCACTTGTGAAAGAATATTAGACTCACCAGTTGACGAGTATTGGATGCGTGGCATGATTTGTTTACTCTTGAACATCGGCAAAAATCAAACGTTTTCGCTACTTTGAGCTTAATTTCAAGGTGCTTGTCATTGTGAAACCAATCAAAATCATCACTATTTCTGTAACATATCTTCCATTCTGTCAAATGAGACCAAGAAAACGAGAATGCAACCGTAAATATCATACGAAAATACACTCAAGTCGCTGTTTTAAACCAAAAACATGGTCGGAGTTTTTTTTTCTCATGCACTGCCTACTTCAGGATTTTTTTTATACTGCGCACACTGACCACGCAGACCCATTCTTTCATATGTAGGCCTGCCAGCTTTTTTCCACCAGATTGAAGGCACTAGAATTTACGCGTACAAGTACGTTACCGACCCTGGCTGCAATGACGTACAAGTATGTGACCGACCTTCAAAGGGTTAATTCTATAGTGTTCCTCACTTTCTTTACCAAAGGACTGGCACTGGTGGCTTATTTAGCAATCACACACAATAAACAAGTGCCAAAAACAATAGATTATTACGAAATGTTTCGTATAACCTAGCAGGATATGTTCACTCACCGAGAAACAGCACGACACTGCCTGAGAATGTGTGTGGGAGGCAGCTTTATGTGCGCGCAGGGCACACAGACAGGTTCCATACCATCGACGAAGACTGAGGAAATCGACGAAAACAGAGGCAATATGTATTTTGACGAAAAATGTTGGTGATAACAGAGATCGACGAAAAGGGAGGGTCCACTGTATCTTCTTCCAATGAAGACTTGCTTCATCAGCATTAACCACTTGCTGTGGCTCGTAGCCACCTTCAGAAATAATTTCTTTCAACTCAACAGAGAAATTCCCTACAGCAGTGCAGTCAGCAGAAGCAATTTCACTAGAAAACTTAATACAGTGGTACCTCGACTTACGATATTTTTTCATTCCAGAATGCTGTTCAAGTGCCATTACCAAATGAATTTATCCCCATAAGAAATGATGTAAAATAGACTAGTCCTTTTAGACCCCCAAAATTACACTTACAAAAGCATTTAAAAAAATAAACTTACATAAAAGGGTGAGTTTGGGGACCATCGTAAGTCGAGGTACCACTGTATTATACAACCAACTGTATAATTTGAACTCCCGGAACCGCTCGAACCACTCTTGTTCAAACCTTCCTTCCTCATCACAGAGTTTTAAGTACAGTAGACTGTCTTGAAAGTGGCATCTAATAAAAAAAAGTCTTAAAACTAAGTGAAGAACAAACGGGAAAAATAGGGTTATGTTCTTTGGTACCCTTGCCCTCCCCCACAAAAAAAATGGTAGACAATTTTTTTTAGATCTCCAAATTGTAAAAAAAAAAAAAAAATGATAATGCAACTGTAGTTGGTTGTTTTAATGTATTATATTTAATGCATAGCCTAAGACTACAAATGATAGAGATAATATTTCTTTCCTTAAATTTTTGTTGCTGGTGTATGTCAGTGATTCTGAACAGTATGCAGAGGGATACTGTGGCTCTACTGGACTGAGGTGGAAGGTTGTGTATTGTTTGCTTAAAGTTTTATATTCATTCACTGTAGTTGTCATTGCTTGTTGATATGGAAATGTATGGGGAGGGTTGATGTGAGCCTGTACAATAAACTGTGCTAACATATGATAGGCAGTCCCATAGTCACCTGACCCTACCAAAACCACTATCACTTGCAAATATCATTAAAAAAAAATACCATATTTTATTAAGACAATTTTTACTAAATATGTCCAGAGTAATACCCACCATAATATGAATGTGAGCTATCCAATAAAAAATGAAAAAAAAAAAATGGTAAAATCGCAAGAAAACATTGTCGAAGCTTTGAGTGTGTGTTATTGTTGGGTTAGCCACACCAACACTGACAAATCCTCACACACTTCCTAGTTTGTTTATTACAAAATACAAACGTACCAAGTAAACTGATGCACAAATATATATGATGTAGGTACTGTATACACATTGTATCCAGGTTCCT
>WNWK01017175.1:12500-17500 GCA_009830355.1 Cherax destructor | reverse complement strand
GGATAAATTAACATTTAACATCACTTTTACCTTTATTAAAGATTCTTGTTGGCGTATGGAAGACAGCAACGAGGGGAGAGGGAGGAGAGGTTATTGTTTGGAAGGGGAATCCCCCTCCATAAGGACTTTAGGTATCAAAGCCCTATCCGGGGTTACTTCTCTTCTTTGTCTTTTACTGGCACTAGGACCAGCTTGAGAGTCACTGGGCCCCTGTCGCACAAAAAATCTGTCCAGAGAGGCCTGTTTCTGGCGTCTCTTTAAGATTTGCCTAAAATGGGACACTGCATTGTCATTGAACATGTTGCTGACACGGCTTGCAACAGCTTTGTTAGGGTGATATTTCTTCACAAAACTTTGCATCTCACTCCACTTTGCACAAATGTCTGTAATCGCTGAAAAAGGCACATTCTCCCCTCTCTCTCTTCCTCCTCCTCTGAAGCAATTTCCTCAGCTGAGGTCTGTTGCTGTTCCAGATGAAGGTCTTGCAACTCTTTAGTGGTTAGCTCTTCCCTGTGGTCATCCACCAACTCTTCCACATCCTGGCCACTCACCTTGAACCCCATGGACTTCCCCAAAGACAATAGATTACACAACAGGCATAGGGTCATCCGTCCCATAGTTCTACGGCTTTGATGCCTGGGTCCAAGCCGTAGAACTACGGCTTGAGCTCAGCTCACTCAGACAAGCTGTGAGCGGTAACTTTGGGTCTAGATATGAGAGAATACATCTATGTGGTAAGTGTGCACCACATAAAACAAATCCTGCAGCTCACAGTGCATAATGAGAAAATAACTGCAACCGTATTTTTGGATTAAAACTGCACTGCGGTGTTTTTTCGTATGTTTTTTACAGTTGTATTCGCGATTTCTTGGTCTCATTTGATGGAATGGAAGATATATTACGGAAATAGAGATGATTTTGATTGGTTTTAGTACTAAAAATGGCTTGAAACTGAGCTCTAAGTAGCAGAAATGTTCGATTTTTGCCGGTTCAACAGTAAACAAATGACATTGTGTCTAATGCATGTCAGCTGGTGGGTCTATTGTGCATTCACGAATGTGCTGATATAATTTCTACAATTATGTATTACAATATTGCCTAACAGTAAATCTTTTATTTTTTTGGTGTGAATTAAAATTCAAAATAGAATTCGTTTGTAAAGCCTGGAAGCATAACTAATAAACAGAGGAAATATTAGTTTAGTGCCAGGAATGCCTGCATTGTTTATTCTGGACCCTATTTTCAATTGGAATGTTTTGAACTTTGTGTTAAATTGGCCAAATTACCAATTTCCGATCACTTTATTTGGTAGTTGAAACAGTTGACTGGGCGATTTCTTGTGCTCAGTCGATAAAATGGAAGTAATACTAGCGAAATAGCTAAGAATTTAGTCGACTGGAATAATGTAATTGGCCTAAAATGGGAGTCAAAGTTGACAAAATCGCTGATGCAGCAAAATTCACAAGAGCGTAATTTTATCAATTTTCCATCAAATTTCATACTTTTTGTTTTATTAACTTCAGAAAAAGATTCTCTACCATTGCACCCAGTGGACAAGTCGTAGATCTACAGCTTGGACCCTCAAGTTCTAAAAAAAAATATTTGTCATTAGCCTTGAAAATATGATAAGTGAGGAGCAAAGTCCAAATGCTATTTTGAGATGAAAATGACCTGTTGGGGTGAAGAAGGCTAACTCTTGGCCATTCTGATGGAGAGAAATACTAGTAACAAGTCTGAGGTGTAGAAGACTTTATTATCACCTTTATCGCATCATGAGTCACGAAGAAGAGAAAGCGAAAAACGATTGGAATCGTTTTAGCATTCAGCTTCTGGAAATCGATCACCAAGTGCCAAATATAGTCTTTCTTGGGTACTAAAATTGTTGGCGAATTTCAGAGTGAAGTGCTATGAGTGATGCCACCATCATGGAGCATCTGGTTGATGAACCCTTCTGCTATAGACACTTGAGAATGTAACAGTCTGTAAGCAGATACTATGTAAATAGGTCTAGTACCAGGCTTAAGTGGAGTATGATGTAATATTAAATTCGTTAAACCCGTATTCTTACCTGGCAATGATATAGCTCGTCTATGTTTATTTAATACCTGCAAAAGACCTGTGACGACCTGGGAAGTCAGCTGGAGCTTAGTCTTTTTCAGTTGTTGTGAATGGTGGTTTGAGAAACATTGTGGCGTTGTACAAATACACAAAAGCTCTTCACTGTTTATTAGGTAGAAAATGTCATCATGTCTGCCCTCATATTCTAAGTACATCCTACTAGCTTCGTACCTACATCGTGACTGCCCATACCAGCTGGCATGCCGGGTTTAAACTCATACGCAGGTTAGCATCCCGACCTTTTAGTGTGACTCAGGGTAACCGTCATGTTTAGAAATGATCTTGTTACATATGTAACATAACATTCACATACATACATAATATGTATAAATATATGAGGCATTGCACAGTAGTTCGTGAACAAATGGATTACTTTATCTTATGTCAGTTTGTGCTAATATACAGCCACCGCCCTGTCTTGTGCTGAAATATCACGGCCCTATCTTCTATATACAGCTAGAGATACCACTATGCAATAAGTAAAAAATCATCTGTAATTTTCTCCATTGTTTGAATTTTGTGCTTACTTTTCTGCCGTTCAACACCTTTTATATATATTTGTGTGTGTGTACTCACCTAATTGTGGTTGCAGGGGTCGATTCATAGCTCCTGGCCCCCCTATGCGCTCATGCACACATGCACACACATAGACACACACACACATTCTCACTCGTAGTCTCACTCACACTCTCAGTCTCACACTCTCACTCTCAATCTCACTCACACTCTCTCACTCTCAGTCTCACTCACACACACTTTCATTAGAATGTAGCAGACAGCTGAACCAAAAAATTCATACCAATTCTAGAACTAAAATATATGGATAAAAGACAACAAACCTGATGTTTTCTCTGAGAAAGACTGAATTGTCAATACTTTTCAGTTACAAGACTGAAGCACATTTTATAGGTCACTTATTTCTAGAGTGTTCATCAAGTACTTACAGTAAAAATTAACAATAAAGCATGAAATTGTGGAGAGCGAGAACATTCATAGGTATGTAGTGAGTATTTCTTCAGCTACTATTAATCACATGCTAAGTATCTGAGCAAAATAATACAGGGTGTTGAAAATTGCTCTATGTGAATTGTGTTAGTTTTGTGTCAGAGTTTACTTGGGTTATGCAGCATTCTTTTTGAAGACCAAGAAATCTAAAACCATCAATGATTGAATTAAAATTCTGTGTCTACGATACTTCTTGGGCTCTTGATTAAAAGAATTGGACAGGTCCTTTCATATCAGAATTTAATACCTTCCATTCCCCACACACTTTATAACCCCTACAGGTTTAGTGCTTCCCCTATAAATATAATAATATACATTATGTAGGTTAACCTAATATCACTGATACATAATACAGTGGACCCCTGAGTTTCGTAAAAACTTCACTCCTGAAGTCTGCTCAAGTGCCATTACCGAACGAATTTACCCCCTTAATGGAAAAATGTCACGTAGGTTAGTCTATTTCAGACCCCCAAAAATACTTTTCCACAAGCACTTACAATATTATACTTAAATAAATGTACGATTTCCGGGGTTTACGAAACTCGGGGGTCCACTGTAGTGGTAAATAGCTTCTTGAAATTTGTCATTCGTTGAAAATGTCCTAATTTTTTTTGTTTTAAATTTCTCAGATAAGAACTGCTCTGTGGCTTGGAATCCTTTTATGCTTGTTTCTTCTGAAGCGCAGTATCTTGATATGTCAGTTATGGTCGTACAGTATTGTAGTCTTTGCTTAAGGGCATAGGTGGCAAGTTCTAAGCAGTGCCCTCTTTTGTTGCAGAGTGTGTTGTTTGACTCCCTTACGAACCTTCACTCTTCGTTTGGCTTTGGTACGCTCACCACTCACACTACATCTACTGCTGACCCCTTCCGCCCGTATGTGTGCCACATTTGTGGGAAACGTTTCAAGCTCAATCATCACCTGAAACAACACAGCCGAATTCATACTGGGGAGAGACCCTTTGCCTGCAGCCTCTGTGGGAAAACATTTACTCAACAAAGTAGCTACCATTACCATATAAAGAAGAAGCTTTGTGGATCTAACACTCAGAAGTCAGATATCGCCCTTCCAGTAATAAATCAACCTAATGTGACCCTTCAGAGTGCGATTCATTCTAATTCCTCCCTACAAGCAGGGATTGATACTTATATAGGGATGTCTAGTGGAATTCAGTCTGACATGGCTAAGCATAATGTTTCTCGAAATTTGGTTACTTCTGCAATGACGCATTCGGGTGGAATCCATTCTAATTTGGTTTTGTCGGGTGGAATGCAACCTGAGATGATGGTTAATTTGACATTACCAAGTGTTGAAACAAATATGGCAGTTGACACTGCAGTCAATTCCAATGATGGTATAACTAGTGGAATACCCCCTGAAGTACTTCAACCTACTGTCAGCCAATCATAACCACAAAACATCTTAAGCGCCAGGGAGATCAAAGTTAATGTTAAGACTGTACACTTGCTCATTGTCGAGTTAAGACAACATTTTATTAGCAGCAAAAGATTTTCAGTTAAAAAATGTTGAAAATGGATTTATTTTAAAGTGAAGCTGGGCTTTCTTGTCCCCAGGCATGGGATGTGAGTGCGTCCTCAAGACAGTGTGGTGCCCCCTTAGCTGGAGTGGAAGGCATGGTAGCTGGCTGGTTGGGCTCAGGGCTCATCAGGCCCCTTCCACCGCAGAGAAACAGGGGTGGGGATGATTCAGCCTTTAAGCAGCACCACTGCCCCTTCTGCACTAAGCCGTTTCGGCGAAAGGATCACCTAACTCAGCACATACGTATTCATACAGGCGAAAAACCATATGCATGTCCTCGTTGTGGTAGGGGATTTAACCAGAAAAGTCCTTTAATGTATCACATAAGCATCTGTCGATG
>WNWK01017175.1:0-7500 GCA_009830355.1 Cherax destructor | reverse complement strand
GTAGATGGAGACAGGATGTTCCAGAGAGGGGACACAGAAACAAGGGGTCACAATTGGAAGCTGAAGACTCAGATGAGTCAAAGGGATGTTAGGAAGTATTTCTTCAGCCATAGAGTAGTCAGCAAGTGGAATAGTCTAGCAAGTGATGTAGTGGAGGCAGGAACCATACATAGCTTTAAGATGAGGTATGATAAAGCTCATGGAGCAGGGAGAGAAGGGACCCAATAGCGATCAGTGAAGAGGCGGGGCCAGGAGCTGAGTCTTGACCCCTGCAACCACAATTAGGTGAGTACACTCACTCTCTCTCACTGGTCCCTTAAGTTACAATAATCAGTTCCAGAAGACCTAGCATACTACAAAAGTATCATAACTTAAACCTCAAAATACATGGTTTTTTGGTAGTTCATTCCAAGACCCTGCCTGAAAGTGTAACTTTTACTGTACTTAGGACATACGTGCTTACAGATATAACTTACAGCCACTGTATCTCCTTTCATCTGCTCCTCTCTTATCCACAATAACAGCGGTTTTTCTTTTTCTGTGATAATTTCTCTGCCTTTATTCACTTGCTTAGAATCTTCAGCCACTTTAATTTCATTTACAATATCTTTTTGCTTGATTATGGTACGCATTAGTGCACTGATGTGTACCAGTGCACTAATTCTAAATCTTGCATTGAGTTTTTTCACAATTTATTCTTTGAGCGTTAGAGAAATGGCCTTGTTTCTGTGAGCTTTATAGGCCATGATAACTTGGCAACACAAAAATTGGTATAATTAAATCACAATTGCATATTGTATTTAAATTTTTTTATCGCAACTAAAAACTAAATTCCTGTATGAGTGCAAATCGTAACACAGAATCATTGTAACTCGAAGGAACTGTGTGTGTGTGTGCAAAAGTGAGAAAATGTGCGAGTGTGAGTGTGCATATGCATGTGTGCGTGTGAGAGTGAGAGTTGACAAGTGGGCCTCAAGTCTGTCACAGCTAAGCTGAATTATTAGATGTATGTTGCCCCAAGTCACAGTGCTAATGATTCCCTGTAATTTAAGTTGGAGATGGAAGAAGCCAAGGCTTTATATTTGAAATTTTCAAAGGACGTACCTTGATGCTAGTGTGTTGTTCGTAATCCAAAGGAACTAGACTTTTTTCTTTCATTCTTGGGTCCAACCTGAATACCTCCCATTCCTCAGGCAATATGACCCCTATGGGTTTAGCATTTCCCCCATTGCAAATAAATAAAATGAACAGGTGCATATAGGATATTGAAACAATGGATTTATTTACAAGAAGCAGTATGTACTATAATACAACCAAGGCTTGTGGGTTTAGCCCTTAGTTTTTGATTGTAATAATAATAATTAAAATGTAATACAACAAATCTAAACGTAAAATATGAAAAATGAAATTGTAAAGATGTGACATCATGAGTTTAGCGCAGTTCATGTAAATATAAATACTGTAGCAAATTGCATGAACATTTATTTACCCTCCTCCCCCACCACCACCAACCACCTCCACCACTACCACCACCAACCACCACCACCACTATCACCACCAACTACCTCCACCACTACCACCACCAACCACCTCCACCACTACCACCACCAACCACCTCCACCACTACCACCATCAACCACCTCCACCACTACCACCACCAACCACCTCCACCACTACCACCACCAACCACCACCTCTACCACCACCAACCACCTCCACCACTACCACCACCAACCACCTCCACCACCACCAACCACCTCCACCACTACCACCACCACCACTACCACCACCACCACTACCACTACCACCACTACCACCACCAACCACCTCCACCACTACCACCACCAACCACCACCACTACCACCACCACTCATGGTATTTGAAACATGCAAACACAGCAGTGTTGTGGCACTTAGTATATATAACCTCAATGAGAGCTAACTTTAAGCCTCATTTTAGGGATTGAAGCCTTCCTCAAGTGAGCTTCCTTGATGGTGAGAGCTTCTTGATCCAAGGAATTGAACCTATACATCCCTTCCTTGGATCAAACCTGAATGCTTCCCCTTCGTCCAGGCATTGTATGACCTCTGTGGATGTAGTGTTCCATTATAAATGTAATAATAATAATGGGATCAAAGAATTCATAATGGTATTGTACTAAGCGAAAGTTAACCCCATAACTGTCCAAATGTTGATCTACATTCTTACTGCTAGCGCTCTAAATGTAGATTGACGTTTTATTTTTCCTGCCTCCAAATTTGGCACAATAGGCCTAGGCAGTATAGAATGGGCCTTAACACTCAAATGTGCGCAGTATTAAAAAATCTGGGACCACTTAGGACCTTGTGGAAGCACCAGTTCAATTGAGCGCCAGCTAGAGCAAACAGTGTGGCAAACACCAAGGATTCACTAATGCTATGTTTTATTAACAGCCCTTTTAAGAGGGAAGTGATGTTGACCCCAAGTTTAGTGACTGTGAAATGGATGTGGGCACAAGTGGTCAAGGAAATATGTCTCTTTACCTGTCTTTGTCCCAGAGCCACTCATAAAACCAGAATCAATGACTAAGTAAGTTTTTTTAGGTACAGGTACATGTAAGTACTACAGTTATCATACACACTGTAAATTACCTAGGACAACCCAAAAAAGCCAGACAAAGTGCTACTCTGTGCTTGTTGATATGAGGCATATGCAAGTAATATGCATTTCCATTTGTTCAGATGTGACAATTCTGCAATGTGTGTAATACCTGTTGATTCATGAATGGCTCTCTCTGAGACAGAGATAGAGAGAGACAAGCAGACACATACACAGGCAGAGTGAGAGAGACACACACACAGAGACAGACAGACAGAAAGAAAGAGATAAGCAGAGACAGAGCTAAACATATAGACAGACAGTTAGAGATATATTTATGTATAACAGTGAGAACAGATAAAAAAACACGTGCCAAGGTTCACTGGGAGCAATGCACGATCAGTAGTATTGAGTGACTGCGGTGTACAGTGACACTCGTCTGACACTGTTCTTAGGAGTTTCACACTCGATCACTTCTAAAAACATTGCTGGGACCTATAAATAATTTGCATATTTTTATGGACAAAAGTATGTGACCAAGGCAGATGAACATGTTCATCTGTCAATGTGTTTGTGACTAGTAGTATTTGATTACTATTTCAGTACCTAATACTAGTGTCATAACAAAGATTGGCTTTAAAATCAAAGAACTACTATAATTTGTAATTATCAGAACAAATTATGTAAATTAAAAAACAAGAAAAAAAAAATTATATCGGCAACATTTCTGCAAGCGGCAGGCCTCCATGTTGTCATCAGGTGAGCATCCAGTGCCAACTTCGCCACCTTATACAGTGGTACCCCGACTTACGATGGTCCCCAAACACACCCTTTTATGTAAGTTTTTTTTTTTAAATGTTTTTGTAAGTGTAATTTTGGGGGTCTAAAAGGACTAGTCTATTTTACATCATTTTTATGGAGATAAATTGTTTAGTAATGGCACTTGAACAGCATTCTGGAATGAAAAAATATCGTAAGTCGGGGTACCACTGTATCTTGATAAGTGCCGGCACTAAAGATTTTTTTTATTACACAGAAAATTACCCTCTTTGTTTTCCCCCAAAAAATTAAAAATACAGTGGACCCCCCTAAAATCGGCCTTAATCTGTTCCAGGAGCTAGGCCTAAAATTGAACTGGTTGGTTTCTGAACCCTTATTTCCCATAAGAAATAATGTAAATACAGTGGTACCCCTTTGATTTTTTCGTTCCAGAATGCTGTTCAAGTGCCATTACCAAACGAATTTATCCCCATAAGGAATAATGTAAAATAGACTAGTCCTTTTAGACCCCCCAAAAATACACTTACAAAAGCATTTAAAAAAATAAACTTACATAAAAGGGCGAGTTTAGGGACCATCGTAAACCGGGGTACCACTGTACAATTAATCCGTTCCACCCAAAAATATTCACCAAAAATTTATTTTTTTAAAGAATAAATACTATAGTTTAACATACAGAAAACAATGAGAAATAAATATAAAGCACTAATTTTATTGGTTAAATGAACAGTTAAATCAGATTGGCTTTAAAACCAAAGAACTACTATAATTTGTAATTATCAGAACAAATTATGTAAATTAAAAAACAAGAAAAAAAATTTATATCGGCAACATTTCTGCAAGCGGCAGGCCTCCATGTTGTCATCAGGTGAGCATCCAGTGGCAACTTCGCCACCTTAAATCTTGATAAGTGCCGGCACTAAAGATTTTTTTTATTACACAGAAAATTACCCTCTTTGTTTTCGAAAAAAAAAAAAATACAGTGGACCCCCTAAAATCGGCCTTAATCCGTTCCAGGAGCTAGGCCTAAAATTGAACTGGCTGATTTTTGAACCCTTATTTCCCATAAGAAATAATGTAAATACAATTAATCTGTTCCACCCAAAAATATTCACCAAAAATTTATTTTTTTAAAGAATAAATACTATAGTTTTACATACAGAAAACAATGAGAAATAAATATAAAGCACTAATTTTATTGGTTAAATGAACAGTTAAATCAGTTTTACCTTTATTGAAGACATGAAAGCCGCTTGCAGAAACAATAAACATTTATCGTTTTTTTTCAATTCTTTTCCATTTTCTGTTGTTTTCATGCTATGATAATAATGTTTTGATGCAGATCTTTTGATTTCATTGCCAATTCTTGTTTAGACACAAATGTTTGGTACTGAATTAGTAATCATACTGTCACTAACACACATGTTCACACTGATAAATGAATTTGTACACCTGGTTCAATCACTTACTATTGTTTACATATATATACTGTACAAGGTATTTACAGGTCCCATTTATGTTTCTAGAAGTGCCACCCCACATTGCTGACACATGTATCGTGTGTCTTTTCGCACTTGGGGTCGCTGTTTACTGTAAGCACAAACAACACACTTTTTCTGAGAGTACTTCTTCTTTGGAGTAGATGGTAATGGTATCAGGCAGTGACAGTTAGGGATTATTCGGTTGGGCACTTCCCCTTCTGGTTGTGGAGTGACAGGTCGCTGTTGTGGGGTGACAGGTCGCTGTGGAGTGGCAGGTATAGGTGTGGTACCATACTTTCTCGCTATCTGCTTGATGACATTTAGGGTGAATTCTGCATATCATTGTCGCTTCCCAGTCTTTATTTCGTACGTGTTGAAGGCATTGAGCATTGCAATGTCAACAAGTTGGAAAAACACTTTTATATACCACTTGCGACTCCTACGCACAGTCAACAAAGCCTATCATCATGTCACACTTGTCGACTAGTCGCATATTGTTTGTATAGTCGATGACAACAGCTGGCTTTTCAATAGGTTCATTGTTGAACCTGCTCAGTCTGTCTGTACCATTTCGTTTCTCGTTTCTGTGGATGGTTGACAGCAATGTCACGTCCCGTTTGTCATGCCATGACAGTGCCATGATGTCATTGGCATGAAACGCCTGCACTACACTTCCTCCAGTGAACTTTGGCATGTGTTTTCTATTTCTTCTCATTGTTCCACATGTATCAGTATTGTTCACACGTAGGAAATCAGCGAGCATAGGGCTTGTGTACCAGTTGTCTGTGAACAATGTATGGCCCTTGCCAAGGTATGGATGCATCATCTTGCAAACAACATCACCAGAAATGCTCAACATGCGCCTGGTATCATCGAGTGTATTTTTTCCTGTGTAGATAATGACATCCAACACTAGACCAGTCTCACAGTCACACATAACAAACAGTTTTATACCAAAGCGATTACGTTTGCTTGGTATATATTGTTTGAATGACAGTCGTCCCTTGAACAGAACCAAGGACTCATCAACAACAATGTTCTTGAATGGATAAAAGTAGGCACTGAATTTTTGCTTGAGATACATAAACAATTCCCGGATTTTGTAGAGGAGGTCATTTCGGTTTGGTGTATTCCTGTCAGAGAAGTGCAACATTCTTAGCAACAGAATGAATCTGTTGCAGGGAAGGAGGTCACGGAATACTGGAGTGCTAATGAAGTGGTCTGTGGACCAGTAGTTTGCTATATTGTTCTTATATGTGTGTGGCATAAGCATGACAGTGCCAAGGAATAAATACATTTCAGCCACAGTTGTATCTTTCCACCTGCGCAGCCGTGACGATTCTGAAAAATCTGCATGGTCCATTGTATACTGGTAGTACAGGTTGGTCTGAGTAACAATCAGGTTCATTATTGGCTCATCAAAGTATAGTTGAAAATAGTCTAACTCTGTAGACTCATTTGTGATGGGACAGTGTGGCATGATGCCACTTCCACTGCCATCAAAATTGAAAGGATGTGGCACGAATGGTGTATGTTCAGTCCACTTCCATTCACGATCAGATGGTGCAGGGTGGACCTGTGGCATGGGACATGGGGAGCAGGAGGGACGGGAGTGGGGCCAGCACATGATTGAGAGGGTGCCTCGTGGTCCTTTGTCTGTCCACACCGCGCCACGAGGTCCAGGCACCATGCCACCCACCACCTCTTCCTCCATTCCAGCATACTCTCATTCATTATCACTTTCACTATCAGTGGCTGGGGTTTTGGATCGTGAACTGCCAAGACCCTTGCTTCTGACTGCATATGGCACACTGCCTGAACGTAGGTAATGACGCCTATAAGTACGTTTCACTGGGGAATAATGATAATCACTGTCACTCGACGAATCGTCTATGGGCATAAAATCGATTTCATCATCGTCACTTATATCACCTTCACTATCGTCACTATCATAACACATGGAAAATGCTAATTTCCTCTTGCGGAGCTGCCTTTGGGTAGTAACACTAGCAACCCCAGAGGTGCTGGGCTGAGGGTCTGTGGCCACACTGGCCACACCAGATGTGCTGGCTGAGGGTCTGGTATGGCCACACTGGCCACCCCAGAGGTGAGGGCTGAGGGTCATCTGGGTTGTCATCAATAGTTTCACTAATTCCTTGATTATTAGTGGCTATATCACTGTCAAATCCACTAAGCTCGCGTTCTCTATCACTTTCCGAGAATAGTAGAGTGTTAATACGATGAGGCGTGAGTGAATCACGGGGGTGTGCCATGATGTTGACCCAAGATGGAGCTGAAACTAACTGGGGCTACCATGCAGTACCCTGGCATCCCCGATTTTTTTCATACTGCGCACACTGAGGGCGCAGACCCATTCTCTCATGTCTAGGCGACTCAGGCCTATTGCACTAAATTTGAACGAATGTAAAATAAAACGTAGATATACGTTCAGAAGTACTTTGCAGTGAAGGTATATCTACTGTCCACACGTAGATATACGTTCACTCCGTAGCTGACCGAATATTTTGAAAAAATCATTTTTTTTAAATGAAGAGCACATTTTTATAAACAGGATAAGCTAAAAAAATTTGGGGCCAGTACTTACCGAGATATAAGCCCGCCAATTTGGTACTGGATGCTCACCTGACAGCAACATCAAGTCC